>KK351027.1:254674-279249 GCA_000671755.1 Glossina brevipalpis | reverse complement strand
ATGGACCGGATTTGGCACAAGTTTGTCACAGAAACATATTTAAAAAGTAACAGTCAGCTAGAGGGTATCATATGCTAAGCGTTTTGGAAAATGGATCCTTTAACCACCGCTGAAGATATTAAAATAGTAAGAATTGATTTAAAGGTGCTGATCCTGTAGTAGGTACGTTTCGGGAGCCAGATTCTGATCGAAAAAATCGTTCCTTCGAGCGCACTACTTTAACTTAGATACTCGATATACTCGATAACGGAATAGTGAAATGTAATTTATTTACATTAGTAATGCATCTTTTGCTTACGTTACAGGCTATGTTTGGCTTACTGTACCATAGATAGATAGAATAGATCTAAAGCAGCCGAAATTCAGCATTATACTGGATTTCGCGACAAAAAAAAAAAAAAACAATTTTATCTAAACTGAATAGAATTTATTTTTAGTCTGATTTTAAAGTATCGTTCAATTTGAATGCACTTTATAAGAACGCATAACTATTTAAATGTTTTATAAGTTTCTTTATGAACTTCAAACGGCTTTTTTGTTTTTGTGATCATTACTGTAATTGAGCGATATTGTGTATGGCATTACTGCAATTTCTATTTATGAAATGATTATGCGTTTAGTGCAGAGAAATACGCAAAGCAAAGCAAAAGTGAATTGCAATATATATGTGTAGAGAAAAAAGGAGCTCTTTATGGATGAGTGCAGAAATTGCAAAAAAATTAAAATAAAAAATCGTAATTTTAATTTTACGAATCACTGAGGCGTGTGGCTGCTTACATATTTAACACGCTTGCCACAAATCTTTTTTCTTTTCACAAAAGAAATATAAAAAAAAGGAGAGAAATATATTTTTATATTTTTTTTTTTAATTTTATTTTCATACAAATCATCTCCGCTGCAAATAATTTATGTGCATTCTCTACGGAAAGTACCGAGAAATACAATAAAAAAACACTTAATAACGGTCATTGACTAAAAGTAACTAGTTTCTAATTTGTAGAATTGTAAAGTTCTGTGTTACTGTTCACCAATTAATTCTTTTACAATTTTTGTTAATAGCTTTCCAATTAGTTTTCCAAATAATACCAGAAAATTAAAAAATATATATATATACTCAGCTCTGCTTCTTTGCATGCAGTCGTAAAGAATACTGTAATGTGTACAAGGCAGGCGTGGATATTTAAGAGGTAGACATAAAAGGAGGATGACCGTGGAATGAGTAAAATTTGCTTCTCCCTACTCCCCGAAATTATTGAAAGTTCCGGGTAATTTCTGAGTGTTTCTCATGAAGCCGTTTCCAATTTTCTCGCTTTCTTTTTTTTCAAATGTAATTTAATTATTTGTCACGACAAAGCTATACGCCAATGTTTCAAGGCACGTAAATATCGTGTACAAGGAAATTTATAATATAATTCAGTTAAAAGACTAGTGCAGTAATCACTTTCCTCCGTGATAATCAATACGAACTCTTTACTGCCAGCAAGAAGAAAAATTTACGTGCTTAAGAAGCGGCTGATTTTCTTCCAGAAGTATCTAAAGAAACATGAAACAATTTCAAAGTCTGCGGCAATATAGTCCGATACCGAACTATGCGAACAATAAATGGGTGTTCAGCCAGAGAGATAGAAACAGGTTTATGAGTCCTGAATCCAGTTCAATCGTGGTATTTCAAGAAATCTCAACTGTCTTGATTCTTATGCGAGGCTTTTTGACCAAAAGGAAAAAAAACGACGGTCAAGCTTCATACTTCCCGAGTTCTAAATAAAATTTGATGCTTCTTCTCTTCAAACCATGGACTAAAGTTTCGCAAATTTAAAAAAAAAAAAAAAATTAAAATAAAAGAAAAAACAACAACAAAGTGAAAGTTTGGAAACAGAACTTAAGAGACTCGTATCTTTTGCGGCGTAAGCATAAACAAAACCTGTTACGGTGGAATGCTTTATTATCACAATTTATTGTTTTGACAATTCCCAACACTTTTTTGACATCATAAATAAACAATTGCTTAACAAACATATTCTGACGCTTTGCGATAATTTGCATAACTGCGTGAGTTGCTTTTTAAAATAATTTATAAAATAGAAGCGCATTAAACAATAAAAATGAAAAACTGGGTTAGTTTTATTGTAATAATCAACTAAAATTATGCATATTTTGCAAAGTTGTGCTAACCTTGATCCATAAAGAATAACAAAACTGTTTAACCAGTTGTTTTGATATTCGTCTAAATTGTTGAATTTATTTAATTCTAATTTAGTTTTTCCTTTTTCTTCACACTCACTTCAACATTCACTTGATTGTTAAAAGGGAAACGCACATCAAATACACTAAATGATTGTAGTAATCATGTAATTAGAGGCTCAGCAGATAAAAAAAATTATTTTACGCCAACTGGTTCAGACACATTTCTCTCTTTAAAAAAAGAATCATTAACAACATTTTTGAGGAACTCATCTAGAAAGCAATTGTTTCAACTACATAATGCGAATGTCGTTGACAATGATGATAATGAGGGTACTTTTTTTTCATTCGTACTTCACGATAGTTATTGTTTTAATGGTGAGATAATAAGTTTCCGTTTCGCACGTTTTTACGACTAAAGAAATATTTGAAGAAAAAGAAAATAATTTTTAAAAAAGATTTCATTGAAGTAAGTACTTCGCTTTGTCCGGTGTGTAAGCCTTTTAGTCAATTTTAGAGATTAAAATTTAGATTTAACTTATTGCTCATCTTTTAAATCAGAAACTCAAGTACTTAATACGATTGTTGAAGATTTATTTCGTTGGGCCATTTTGTTTTTAAAAAAAATGAGATTTAGCTTCAATTTTAAAACAGATAGCTCTTTCTCTCTTTCCCTCTTTCGTTCTCTCCCTATTTCTTTGCGCATCACTCTCTCTCTCGTCTTGCCTCTCTCTTCATCTCTCTTTTTTAATACGCCTCTCACCCCCTCTTTCTGCATCTTCCTTAATTTCTCTCCAGCTCTATCTCTTTTTCGCTCTCCCTATCTCTTTCCCTCTCTCTCTCTCTCTCTCTCTCTCTCTCTCCCTTTACCTCTCTCTCGCTCTTTCTTTTTTTCTCTCTCTCTCGCTCTCTTTCTTTTTTCTCTCTCTCTCTCTCTCGCTCTCTTTCTTTTTCTCTCTCTCTCTCTCTATCTTTCTTCCTTCCTTCCTTCCTTTCTTTCTTTCTCACATTCTATGACGCTATTTCTTTTGCAACCAAGCGCTTAGCACTGACGGCAAGCTGACATCGATACCCGAACGCCTTCCGATTGTCTTAATTACATTCGCTTCGTAAATTATGGCGATATTTTCCCGATTTTTGATAAACTTGAACTGAGCTGGCAAATATTTTAGCGGAAGAATCAAGGTCAATGTAGCCTTTTTTTATTTTTTAATGGGTTTGAGAGTTATTAAATGAATTTCATATATTTACAATTTTGGATCAGATCAACGAAATTATGTAGATTTATATATAGTTTAAATTTATGTACCCATCGCCAGAACCTGGCAGATACTAGATTTGTCTGGCCGTTTATAAGAATCAGACCTTCAGCAATTCCATAGAGAATGTATAAGTAGAATTCATCTGCTGTCTAAATTTAAAAATTGTCATGTGCGATCTTGATTGTTTTCCAGGCAATAATAAAGCTGATCTCCCCGTCAGAGATAAACTTATAATCTACATCGATGTGGAACTGCGTTACAAAAATATACGAGCATTCTTGCCCGGAAAACAATGTAAGATAAGATTCTACCTGCAATCGCGATCCCAAACTGTACTTTACGCTCCACAAGCGATTGATTGATCTAGAACAATCCGTAAGGCCCGCTTAACCTGTAATCATATTCTTATTTAACAAAATATGTTTTGATTTTGCAATGCTTAAGAATACTTTTTTTCCTCTAAGTTTAAAATTTATATGATAAAGAGTTTTCATTGTAACGTATGAACGAGTTCCCTTGCAAAAGGAATCGAAAATTAATTTGTGACTAAATTAAAAAGAAAAAGAAACAAAAGGAAAACTAAGCATGCAATGTGGCAATGGAATGTGTAGGTTTTATTTGCAAACCTACCTGTACGTGAAGATATCTGTAAAAGTCATTAGCAAATAGACTTTTTCTAAACTTGGCGAAATTCGCTTTAAAATTTTCACTTTGTCAAACTGAAAACGATACTGAGATTTGCTTCCAGTTAAACCGAATGTGAATGAAGAGTCTGTCTGTCCCTCTTGTGTCACACTGATTTATACTTGCATTGAAAATTTGTTTTTAATTTTATTTACAAGAAAACAAAAAAGAAGAAAAAAACGTGTTTTCGTCGACGCACGCAAAATTGTCATTAGACAGATATCAACGAAAATAGAATTGACGTAGGAAAGCGTCTAACAACACTTACACTCATTTAATTTATGTGACAAAAAAATCGTTAAAAAAGTTAAACAGGTGTTTTGGAGAGCATAAACTCCTGCAAAATAAAAAATCGATTTGTTCTGCGAATTGACAATTGACTGAGCGAGCGACAATTTATTGTTAATATAGTTTAAGTTATTTGTTCTTCAGTTCGCGTGAAATTTATGCACAACATTTTTATGTTTTAATGATGTGGTATAGAAAAATAATTTAATTTATTTCTGAAATCCCTTTCTAAAGAACATTCAGTTTGATGTTAAACATATTTATGATTTTAATTATTCTACACAAAAAAGGAAGATATAAAACTACATTATCTTTGGGAAGATAATAGAAAAACTAGAAAGTCTACTAATCGTGGAAAAAAACAACAATAAAACCGCGTATATTCCTGTTTTGCTTTTTTCTTTCTTTTTTTTTTTTGTTTTTAACAAATTTTGCAATCATTGAATATAACTTCCAATAGCCCACTAACATCCTACACGATGTGTACGAATTTTTCGTTTTTCTATTTTGTTTTGTTTTCCAATAAATTGCGAGTGTTGTGTACGTACGTTATCTTTTCTTCCTTTTTCTTTGTATCTCACCAACCGTTCATTCATTCATGATATGTTCAACACTTCGATACAGCAAAAAAAAATAACCTATCGATAGAGTTTTATATCCAACGCTGACATACTGAGTTTACTTTTCCATATGTAACGTTCAAAAATGTTTACGTGAGTTTTCTTAGTTAAGCTAATGAATTTTGCAGAGCAGAGCACAGCGGAAATTGAGAAAAGAACGTTTAACCTGCTGCTATTCACATTTGATTTCAAGTTCAAGCTTAAAACCAAGTTAATTACACCTCGAAGCGTTAATAAACGTGAAATCAAATTTAAAAAAACAAGCCGAACTATACCAGACAGAGACATATTATTCGGCTTAATAACGTGAAAAGTCATCAATAATCTCACAGATTATTGTTGGTTTCGAGTGTTAGCCTCACAGACAAATATTGTTTTCTAGTGTTAAGTAAAAGTAAAGATTTTTTGTATATTAACCTCAATATTTTTCTACCCGTCACAATATACGTGTGCCATACACGTTAGAGACCTCGTAAAATGTGAAATAAATGTTTAAGTCTACCTTCCATCTATCTCTTATTTATTGTATTAAATTATGAGAGAGAGAGAGAGAGAAAGAGAGAGAGGGAGAGAGTAAAGAAACAACATAGGAACTTAGGATAACTTAGTACATATATTCGTTTTCGATTTTGAGCAAAACGGGGGGTCTATGTTTTCAGAAAAGATAAAAATTAAACTATTCCCAAGAAAGAAACCAATTTTTAAAGGAGATCGGTTTGTAATTTCTTTATATTTCCATCACAACTATAGGAATAATTTTTGATCTATATATCATGGATTCGGCGTCATCATTAAACAAATATGCTTGGTTTTATATAAAGAATATCCGAAATTCGTTGAGATGTGTGCTTGTATCTTATAAAACTTCAAGTTTTTTTTTTTCGTTTTCTTTGTAAATCAAACTGGTTTTCACTCTAAATAATCATTGATGTTTTCCGTTTTTAGGTTAGTTTCGAAGTCGATAATTTAAAAAAAATTTTACATTAAAACGAAAGGTCAAATTTTCTAAGCAAAGTTATTAATGCTGCTGCGCTTGTTGGCATATTGACATGTTTTAAGATTCAGGTCAGGTCTTTACAGTAATTTAGTCGTAATTATAATCATAAATTAGGAAAAGTTAATGAAAGTATTAAGGAAAATGTGTTAAACTAATGAAAGCAGTAAAATAAATGAAAATTCACTATAATTTTGCTTTATACGTTCGTAGTTAGCTAAACAGTAATTAATTGTTATATTCGTTACCTGTGCGAAGGATGTGGTTATAATAATTTCGTTGTACATTATTTATTTATCTAATTTCTTTACATATGGCAGGAAAAGATGCGCTATAATGGTATGAATGTTTGAAAGTATAATAAATTGATTATGCAAACATTCCTTTAATAACCGAGCTACCGGGTTGTACTTGGGAAATAAATTTTGTTTTACAATCTTAGCGGGTATATTTACTTTTTTTTGTGTTTTTATTAAAGTGATTAGTTTTGGAAACTATGGATGCAAAAGAAAAACCTGAAGCTAAGAATCTCGAAACTATCCATTTGTAGCACATTTTTGTTCAAACATTTTCATACCGCAAGATTAAACGTTTCACTACAGTTTTGTTGTTTTCAATTAATTCTAGTCATTTAATACAAATCTTAACTAAGTAGAAAGAAGTCTGCTAGTTTACTGCTAAAACTTTTGAACATTGAAGGTCGGGAACGAAGTGTACATTCTTCAGATAATATAAAATATGTAAATATTTCTTTAGTAAGTTTCACCTCAAAACTAGAAATGAATCAAGTCGGTTAAATGACAGGGCTACATCACAGAATAAACTGAGAAGAATTTTACTTCGAAAACCAACGAATCTTTTTGTACATTACGAGTAAATTATAACAGACACAAAGATAAACACTTTCACTTATATTTTGCGGGTGACCCTTCAAGCCATTACAAGAAAGGAAAAAGTTGCCTGCATCCACTCGATATTATAGGCTACGAATATATTTATTACTGATATTTCTTATTATTATAATTATTATTATATTCTAGACTAATGAATTAAATTCTTAGACTAAACGTGTATTGAACGCTAGCAACGTAGGCTACCAGGTTGTCGGCGTATTTATTATTTTAGTGTATTCGTTTTTAGGTTATGAAAAACTCTACTGCAATTAGATTTGAACACAAGTGTACTGACTTGCTAGAGGCGCTTTTTAAAAACTCAGCGAAAGTTGCGGACTGATATTTCTTAATTTCGATCGTTTTCTTGGAATTTGGATTTTACTTTAAAATTGTAGACGTTTATTTACAGACGAATTGTTATAGAGTTTTTCAAAAATATTTTTGAAAATTATTTCGCGATCAATGTTACTTTCTGACATTGGGTTGTCAAGCAGCCGAATTGTTTTTTTTATATTATATTTCCAAACTTTTGCAAATTTCGATGTCAAGAGACTTAGACAGTTTTTAGGCCGATCATTTTATCGAATATTTTTCTCCATATCTCCTCGCTTCGTTTTCGCTCTTTGCTCTTTTGTACAAACTTCAGACGATATTATAGATTTTGCTTATAATATGATAGCTACCAGATCTAATTAAGCCACTGTCTGCAAAAGGGTTTTCCATTGTTAACCATCATTCTGGATATCTGGACTGCCTTTGAGAAGAACTATTGGCCTTTTGGAATCATTTTTCAATTCGTTCATAATAGTCGAAGTGGTGCTTAGCAACCAACGGCGCTATTAATGCAATCAAATAGTAATCTGATGGAGCCAAATCTTGTGGGCATGGCGCTTTGGCGGTTGAAACATCCCATACTTATTTTAGCTCATTCTTAATTGCTTTTGCTTTTTGCATGGTCCTGTAGCAAGATGAACATGTCGACTGATCTGTTCTAGTCATTTTTTGGCCAATACATCTTTCAAATCGGTCGTTATCTCTTATCTGTAACATTACATTTCATCTAGTCTTATCAGCTCATAATGCATTCCATCTTTCGGATACTACCAAGCAAAGCGCTTTGTCTTCTCTCCGTAGCCTACAAATATTTTCAAAATAAATCGTTACGACGCAACAGTTTTCGGTTTTCCATCTTTTCGCGTTGGTCCCATCCAGCGCCCGTTTTCCTGGCTTGTTGAATCGCTGCGTAAACGCGCATTGATATTAAAATGGAGAAGATTGATTTGTTCTTCGCGTTTGCGTAACTTCTTCATTCAATATTGCTTGCAGCTCAACATCGAAATATTTTCGAAATCATCATTCGCCAGATTTAACATGTTTCCTTACACGAAGTATGCTCACCGTGAACTTCCGCAGGAAAATGTAAACTATTTGTCATTTGTTGCTTTTGACTAAAAAAGAATGCATATCGAAAATGTTACTCAGTAAGCAAGAATTCGGCCATTTTCAATAGCAAAAGTATTATACCTGCAAAGCTGTTCCTTTTAACGTTGTTGTTACAAATGTCCTTGAAGCTTGACAATAGTGTAAGCAAACGCCATGTATACCATCCTTGACAAATGCTCGTTAGACGAGTAACGATATCTCTGACAAAAATCGGTAACGATTTATTTATATACCTGAGATAGCTTTAGTTTCGTTCACTTTATTGTTAATATTCTTTTGTTGCTGGATGTTGACTTAGTTTACATTGAAAATTTTTCTCTTATGCTTTGCATTGAAAAAGTTTGTTATATTATTTCTGTTATTGTTGCCATGGTAAGCCCAATTCAATTGTTACTCTAAGTTACTCTAAGTCTTATAGACTTAGGAAAACTTCTGTAGGTTTGGCCGGAATCTAGCAGAGTTTCCAAGATTGCATTTTTAGATTGCTATTTAGGCTGCATCATGGATTACTTTTTATAAAGCGAACATTTATATCGACTTACTTTCGAAACCTACGACTAGCTTTGCCTCGTAGTAAGTGAAATAAATGTTGCGTCATGTTTAAAAGATCTACGAAAAACCTCAGGACTAGTGAGGCAGTTATTATAAATGCACCAAAACAAGTTAGACATAAATCAGTTCAACGCAAAGGTATACCCTACCATACTTATAGACGTTTGCGGTCAATATTTATTTATTTGCGGTAAATATTGTCGCTTTGTACCTAGAAACCACGATACGCCCCTGAAATGTACAAGAATTGTCGCCATTGTCTTGTATTAGTTTACTTGTTTCTTAAGGTTATTGAAAGGTATAGCTGTTGACCATAACATCTTTTGTGGTTTTTCTTAAAAGCAATATTAACTTTTATGTCTCGCTTCTTAAACTAGTCAATGATTTACTTGAGTTTTTGTTCACCTCAACATCATATAATGCGACGAAAAAGTAGCAAACTCTATTCACAAACTCTGTATTTATTATTATTTAAAAAATAGAAAAAATTGAAAGAATTGAAAGAATTCCCACAAAATATGAAGAATAAAGAAAATGGGCCCATGTTAAAATATGTCGTGACTTCTTTTATTGTTCATTGCAGTTCAAAATAAGCATTTTGCAATCTATGAATTTAAAGTTGCTAGAACTACTACTACCTTGCATTATTTTTAATTAAAAAAGTTAGTCTTTTTTCCAATGCTTGGCATTTATTATAAAATTTTGAAAAATAAAAAAAAAGCAAATTTTTTGTTATCGCATTGCTTTACCTTACCTACCGGCTTCTTTACTTTTATTTTTGTATAACAAACGACAATAATTGTTAGTTCATGGTTCCATTATATAGTCTTCGTAGCTTTAAAGTAAGTCTTGATTGTATAACTCTTGCAATTGTCTTTCAATCGAGTTTAAAAGAAACTGTTCAACATTTTATTAATGCCACTCTGTGTGTTAAAAACGAAGAAAAGCACTTTACTACATTTTAATTTTTTCAACTTTTTTCTCTCCCCTTCACCGTTGCTTTTGCTACTAATTGTTACTATACTTCTCCCTTTTGTTTTCACTTGTGTAAATTAAACTTTATACTTTTTTGTTACTGCGGCCTCAGCACGCGTCAAAAAAAAAAGAACTGTGCATACGTAGTTCGCAAATGCATAGGCAAAGATATAATATCGTTTACTTTGTTTGCAATTTTCTTGCAAACAATAGTAAAAATGAAATAATATCGATTTCAAAGTTATATTTAGCAAAAACAGAACTTTTATTCGACTTGAGCCGAATCTGTTAATGCTCAACAGTAACCTCTACGATCAATATTTTTTTTTATTTATAATATATGGTGACGGTAGAGAGAGAATGGCAGAGGCTCTAAAATAAAGCAAAGATTCAATTATCGTATCGCATTTATTGTACATCGTATGCATTTCAAATCATGTTTTTATATCATACTTGACAGCGCTTTCTAATTGATTATATTTTTGCAGGATGATTTCGTTGCTCGTTTCGAGGGCCAAATTTTTTTTTTCATAATATATGGTGCCGGTAGAGAAAGAAATGGGGGAAGAGATTCTAAAACAAAGCAAAGATTGAATTATCGCATTTATGGTTTATCGTATATATTTGAAGTTATATTTTTACATCGTACTTGACAGCACTTTCTAATTGACTTCTTGAGCCAGATTTTTTTAGCTTTTTGGGATGATAACTCCGGAGCGAATAAATTATCAGATTTGTGATAACTGTGGCTCCATTGTGTCGATTATATAGCATTGTCTAACGAAAACAGCGAAAAAAAAAATTTGACACAAATTTATCATTCTAGACAAAGTTTTGAAGTCGTAATCCTGATAGACAAATAAGCAAATAGGCATGGGGTTAGATCTTGATCGATTCCATCAATCACATAAACGAAGTAGCTTATGTTTTGTGCCGTCTCTTAGGTATACTTATAACCGTTGCAAAGTTTTGCTAAATCTTATATACTTTGGGTGATGACCATAAATAATGTTTTTTGAGTATTTGGAGTCGGGTGATACATGTGTATATGCTTTCATACTTCATAACAATTTTAATGTATGAAAACGGCTACAGAGGCAAGTTTAAAGACCTTTTAAAAAGCAGATTATTTGTTATGGTTTTTCTTTCACATTGTAAAACATACCCAGAAATGCAGATATGGAAATCACCCATAAAGTAGTATAAGGGTTGATGCCTTCCATTTGCTGATAAGCGTTCTATTAACCTTAACAAACTGCCGTTAGTTTTTAGAATCTTTTCGGGGGAGCGAAAACTGTTGTTTGACAATTGCCGATTGGAGTTTAGTGTAGCCGGTTAACAATACAAGTAAGTCTTTCTAAAAACACAGGGTTACTACGAAGTTTCGAATTTCAAATTATGGAGTGTATTCATTTATCAAAACGTTTGCAACACCCAGGAATAAAGTTCGACGATCATATAAAATACATTCATTTGAGGTTTTGAAAGCAAATTCAAATAAGCACACTCCTGATTAAGGATTAGATCTATCCCTGCTTGCTCAAATTTCACGCGATCGCAAAATTTAATATTCCGGCTTCTAATTTGCTAAAATCTTTGAAAATTGCTATAGACACGTCGAAACTAGAAATGAATCAAGTCGGTTAAATGACAGGGCTACATCACAGAATAAACTGAGAAGAATTTTACTTCGAAAACCAACGAATCTTTTTGTACATTACGAGTAAATTATAACAGACACAAAGATAAACACTTTCACTTATATTTTGCGGGTGATCCTTCAAGCCATTACAAGAAAGGAAAAAGTTGCCTGCATCCACTCGATATTATAGGCTACGAATATATCCTCGTTTCGTTTTTTTTAATTTTTTGAAAGATAAAGACGTTCGTTATAAAAAAATCGGCCACAACCGAATGTAATTTTCTCACTTGAGCTTTTATTGAAAATTTTTCTTTTTTCCAAAGAATTTTCCTTTTTTCAATCTTAATAAATACTAAAATTTTTTCTACAGTTAACAGTCTTGAAAAAATTTGTATTAAATTATTTTTGAAAATTCAGCAGAAAGAGTAATTTATTTTCCGAACAACTTAACATCAGCTCTAGGTTCCCTATAATATTTCAAAGTATTTTAAATTTTACAGGAAAATATATGTATAATTTTGAGTAAATCTTTTGAATTCTTCTTTCATATGGAATTAATTTACAATTAAACTTGAAAAAATTAACAGGATGACAATGTCCCACCGCATGATCGAATTCAATTTTATGTGATGTTTTCTCTTATCTATAACAGGCTACGGCAACTGAGCTAATAATTACAATATTTGGATAAAAAAAATAAGTTATATAATTAGGCTAGAGAGGTCGACATATTCCTTGTGTGTTTGGACGTCCATAAAGTTGTCTGTTTTATCTGACTATACGTTTTGCCTATTTTATATGTCTCATGCAAATAAAGTTGTGGTATCTCCTTAATTGAAAAGAGCATAATTGAATCTGCTAACAAATTAATTTAAATTCATTTTACTCGCAAATGCATATTTTTTTTTGCAAATAATTGTATAAAAAAATAATTTGCGAAGAGAAGTACATATTTGAATTTTGTTAGTTGTTTCAAGCGTATTTTCATACAGAATTCCCTGATTTATTTAAAAATTGTCGACTCTTTCTGCTTTGACCGGTTGGAGCTTTTTAAATGGACAATTTTATTATAGTTTATTTGCGTCCGAATATTGAATTTCAAACACTTTTAGTAGATATACAATTTTGAAAGAAATATTACAATTATTTGATATTGTTAGAAAGGTGTCCCACAAAAGTTCAAATGCTGCTGATTAAAATAAGTGCAATTTCCAAAGTTGGATACATTAGATTTGCAAATTGAATCAACCTGTTTTGTACTTCTGTGAATGGAACTTTGCTTACTGTTCTTTCTTAAGTTTGCTGTTAAGTTAGTTGAAAAGCGCCCGTCTTCCCTAGCTAAATTCAAGGCTATCTTCACACATGTGCTTTATATTATATTTTACATATCACTTTACTTTAATTACGGACGTTGGTTGGCTGTATTATTCGACATATACAGCATTTAGCTACTTAAATGAAAAGTAAGAGAGATATGTGTACCTAAAGTCATCAAAAATGTTGCTGCAAATGATGGATGTTTTTGAAAAAGTTGACGGCCCAGCACCTGTTTCGTCCTCCAAGATAGTATTTTGCAGATAAACAGATTAACAGGTTCGGATTGCAGAGTAATGACTCGCAGAAGATTTAAAACCAATACACGCTTTCAGTCCGAAGCATTTTATTTTAGCTGAGGAAAACTCGCATTTTGCCCTTATACTTTACGAAACACGGTTTTTTGCTTAACGAAAAAAGGTTCTGCTAAGACATTTAGAAACCAAAATATTTATGAACGTCTCTTCTGGGTCTTTCGGAGTTTTACAAACGATCAACGGAACAGCCTTGATGCAATGTACAAAACGTAGACAATCTTGATAAGTTCTTACATTAAGCTTGAACAATTCCTTAAGAATTATGTGATATACTTTGTTCGATTATTTCATTTTGTCAACTATTCGCTCCTTAAATGAAGGCAAAATTAGTTCGATTTTTGCGATACAAGGAATGCAGGAAACCTTTGAATTAAAAATTTACAGAAAAATGCTTATATATTAAGCATCTGTGGCAAGCTGACGTCGATATATTTACATATTTGCGCTTTTCTTCGTAAGCGTTTAAAGCACTTGGCCTTTTTACAATAGTGATTTTATTCTCGTATTTTTTGTGCAGAGTTCCCAATACATACCCACAATTGTTCCAATTTTACGTATCGTAAAATGTTCTAGATTCCGTATGCAGAATATGTAAATGATGCCAAGGTTTTGCTTTATGAATCAAAACAATCATGCCATTAGTAAGTAAAAAACATGTGTTATAGTAGAGAGTGTAGGAAAAAGGAAAAATTACGGAAAATCATGGAGAAACTCATGGAAAAAAGAGAAAAACTAGAACAAGCTAGAGAAAGACATGTCTTACATTATCAAAGCAAAGAAATCATATGTTTTACACAAATGAAGTCAATTGAGAAATATTATGTCCGCTTAAGTTCTCTAAGGTCTTTGTGGAATTTTTCCCAATTGTATAAAAAATGCTACAAAAACATTATCAGTAGGTAAATGGGATTGTTCAGCATAATTTGATTATATTCATATCCATTGAACCTTTCCAGAAGATCAAAATGAATGTATTCAGCTTGTTTATTCAGAACATATTCATATATTACTATTAATAATAGTAATATCTTCTGATCCGAAAAGTTCAAGTCTTTTATAATAATAATAATAATAATTTTCATATATAACAATGTTTAGAAAACAAAAAAGCAGTTACCACTAACTTGTATACGATATTCGCTTCCTGAATAGCAGCAAATGAAAGATCTATTTATTCGACCGCATATTATATCGTATATCGTATGTATTTCAAAATATAATTCTATGCGAAGTGGCAACCCTTTCTAACTAAACTAAACACCACGTTTCAGTACTTATGAGACAGCAATAAACTTATCAAAATAGACAAGAAATATATGACTTAAAATATTCAAATAATTATTGCAGCATGCATGGAAAATAAATGGATTATATTTTATTATTATAATTAACTATTACTTAAGTAATTAGTCTAAACTTAAAAGCGGAAAGTGGTAATTTCTTTGAAATAATTCCAAACTTAAGTGTAATTCCTAAACAGAAAAAGCAATTCCTCTCTTTGAATTATAACGATTATATTTAAATCGTTGCCAGCAAAACGTCTGAAACCGTTAAAGTTCTTTTCTACAGAAATCACCCATAACAGACGTAATCGGATAAGCACATATATAGTATAATGTACATAATGTGTAATCACGTAATTGCCTATAATTGTAAAATTTGGTATGAAGTAAGGAAGAAGCACACAAAACTAGTAAATAGAAAGAAAGGAGAGAGCATTTCAAAGCCCAAATAAGGTCATTTAACTTGGGAGCGCAATGTATAGATATTTAATTGAATTGTTCATCTCTGTTATGGAAGTTATCAATAACAACGACAAGTAAAAGCAAATTGTTATACTACTTAAACTAAAAGCTACGCTTTACGTGTAATCTTTATTATAATACATGAAAAGAGGTTTTCAACCAATTTGGTCAATAAAAGTGAAAACAAGTTTTTTTTTTTTTTTTTTTAAAAAGAAAGAAAAAAAACTATTAAGAATTGTCTTTCAAAACTGCAATTGTATAATCGCGATGTATAGATGTATGAGTGTATATGAGAAGCTCGTTTTCAATATTCAACTTGAATTAAATAAATACAAGCTCAACGGAATTGACCATAAGTGTAAAGTGGACATTCAGTAAACTGATAAAGAAAAAATGTAAAATCTTTTACGATTTCAAAGTCAACTGAGGTTAAGCGTAAATAAGTAAAAAAAATGTATATTCCCTATTTGAAACAACTCTTGGATAGCACCCTATGAAGTAAGTATATGCAAGTTCGCGATATGTTGCTAAAAATAAGCGGACGGTTTTTTTTTTTTACTCAGGCAAAGAATTCGACAAAAACGATATAGATTTGAGTTTCCGCCTCTTTTCTCATTGCGACAATGGGAGTGAGTATAGATCACAGAAGACGGAACAACACCGGATATTACTTCATATATGTTTGAAAAGTCTGGTATTCCCTCCTAATAAGTATTACACAAATATGTGTAAACTCCAGATTCGTTTGAATTTGCAATATATAGAGCGGATACTTTTCGATTATGTCGAAAATCAATAAAGAATAATTAATGTGTATTTTGAAATTAAACATTGTTTTCGATTTGCTTTAAGTTGATTTCAGTAGCTGGTGATGTGATTTACAAGCGAATCGAATTCGCTTTCATCAACTTTCGATCTACTTAATAGAAGAGAGAATAGTTGTGCTTAATTTCAACTTTCTATGTTGATTCTTCCAAGTGAAAATTACGACTAAATAGAAAAGGGATTAAAAGCTGTTATGCTCGGTTGTATGTATATACATACACGCGGATTAAAGTTTTATATATTTTACGTTTTTATTTAAGTTGCTTTCGTATCTAAGTGGAATGTGGCAATCAATGTAATATAATGTCTCGTATGCCCATCATTCGATGTTACAAATGCGTTGAAAAAACTATAATAATTTCCTAGGAGAACTGTAGATTTGTAATAATGTAGATTTACATATATTAACACACAAATGTTCGTAAATTTAAAAATAATTCACTCGCATTTGCGAGCACATGATATGCAATAGTTACTCAGTTCAGTTCAATGTAGTTAAATAAAAACTCTTCTTAATTTTGATCTGTATCTTATGTGCTTGTTTGTATATAATGTACATATACATAAACGCATATGTAAGTCAATCTGGTTATTGTATTGCACAATAATTGACATTGAATTCTATATCTTTATGTGCATACATTATTAAAAAAAAATAAAAAATAAAAATAATATTAAAAAAGGGCTAAATTTTAATTTTGTGAAACACAAGAGAATATCGTTCATTATCAAAAACAAATAATATATATATATATAAAGACATATGTATTTATATGCATATATATACACGATTCTCTTTGAAATAGTTAAATTTACACTTTATATATACGATTGAATGTCATGGCAGGTTTACTCTTAATAAACGGAGATTAATAGACTTTAAATTGGGGCCACATACCTGCTTGTATTATGTTTCTCTTTCTTTCTTCTTCTGTTTTATTAAATTCAATGTCACCATTAAATGAATTTGCGTGGTGTAAGGTTTCTTAATATAAAAAGAGTAGGAAACAAAAAGTCTGGTAGTGATAATAACTCATGGGCGTGTACACATATGCATAAAATTAAAAAACCACCCATTGTGAGTACATCTTCTACAAACCATACTAAATTAGATGAAGAAGCTACTGCTGCTGCTGCATCTGCTTTGTATGTCTACATACAGCTTAAGCAGAATTTGTTTAACACAATTTCAAATACAAATTTTCTTTCATGTCTGTTTTACGTACTGATTTACGTATTGGGAGACTTTTCTATGTCATGTAATAAATTTGTGAATAGAATAGAAGATAATTTGACCGGCAAGAGAATTCTAAATATCACAAACGTGTAAATTGTTTACCTTCAAGATTCAACCCTGTGTCTTTGCAACTGGCAGCCATGATTTAGAAAAAAGTCGCAAATTTCGAGAAATTTTTAGTCAATACTTGGTTTAGTTTATTAATCATAATAATAACAGAACAATCGTTCGTTACTACGATAATTAGCATAAGACTACAAAGTCTCTTACGTCACGACTGTAAACAATAAAATAATGTAATTATAATAACTAAGTGCTAAACATTATAAAGAATCCCTACAGCCAACTTAAACCTACGACCATCTTAATAGCAAGTGGCAACGAATTCTACAACCGCATTAATAAAGAATAGTCTTAATGATGACAGATACTTATGATCAAGCAAGATTAGATTCATTGTCCGTTCCAATTTAGCGAATCGAATTTGCTCATATAATTATCTTGATGTTTGAGTGCGGATTAGTTTATGGAGGAAATTAAATAAATTTCGAATGTTAAACTACGTTAGAAGATCAGAATTCGAAATGTTCACCGAAAACTAAGACGCGCTATCATATTTCCACTTATTATAAACATATCTAGCACACTTATTAACCACGCCCTGCCCCTTTTTGCTAGAAACATATTCAAGTTTCCCGTATAGCTTAGCTCCATATGATATAAGCGGCACAATTAAACATTCAACTTCACAAACTTTTGCAGATTATATGACCAAATAATCGCCTTTCCTAAGACCTCTGGCAACAGCCGGGGAAGTAGATGGGCAGAAGGGCACGCCTAAATTGTTATGATGATTCTAATAAATGCTATTTGTTGATGTAATGTTATTATAATCAGAAAAAATGAAATGTTTCAGTCCTTGAATGGATTCTGTAAAGAAATACACAAGGCAACGCTTCATAATTTTTTATTCTTTCTAAACAGACTTCGTTTTTATTGTAAAACTTAATATTTTTCTCGAGAAACAAAAAAATCCTAAGAATTTTTTGCAGACATTTAATTTTTACAAATATTTAAAACAAAAGAGCACTCCCACGTTACAATTTATTATCGGTTTAAAGCTTTTTTGTCACATAAAGGATACAGAGATGAAATTGTTCGTCTTCATAATGCACTACATTAGGCTGCAATAAATTGTTGCTACCATGAACTCTCACATTAACATATCCTCTTGCCTGTTGACGAATTTCGTGGCAGATGTCCAGTTACAAAGGATAAAAGAGATCCATAACTTTATTCATCCCTTGACATTTGCATCTCACAAATTCTGATGATTTTGTATGATTGCTTGCATGTAAAAGAGATTTGTTCTGCTCTTTGGAAATCGCATAATTTAGCATCTACTCAAAAGGATTGAGGAAGGAACAACTAAAATAAATACAATGACTAACTTCAAACGATGCATTTGACGTCTTTATGAGTGATAAAAGTAAGATGCACGATTTCGGACTGAGAAGCAGATTCAATTGATGCAGTGGGCTTACGAAAATGAACTTGATTCAACGAATGTTAAGGGTGCATGCAGCGGAAACAAAAAAATATTTCTAAGTATTTCTCTAGAGTTAGGGTCACATGGCGACCTTTACTCCTTTAAGAAATAATAAGAAAATCACTGAAGAAAGTAACATCATTAATAATCAAGCAAACGCAAAAGCGGCATAGACAGACGATATTCTTATGACATGATATTATTATAGCAGCTGCAGCAGCAGATGAGTTGTTGCAAGAGGAAGTCTAGACTTGTGACATCTTGCTTAACCTGAGAATCGAGGATAAACAACGTGGAAAACAACCTAACGTGGCACGAGAAATAGTTGTAGAGCATAATTATTTTCAATGTACATTTAAAAGGATGGAAAATATATTATGCAAAATAGTTGCAAAGAATGGAAAGATTTGTTAAATTAAATAGAAAATATTTGAAAAAAATAACAAATGAGAGAATTATATTCGGCAGTGCCGAATCTCCTTTCTACTTATCACATTTTTCTTAAAAAAAGGGGAAATACAATATATTTTAATAGGTCGATTTTTTTTATTTTTATGGAATATCTTGCCAACTTTTATTTTGCAGTCTATGACTAGTAGAAAATAGAAGCTTATTTTATACTGTAGGCGTGGCCTGTGATCGATTTGTTCCATTTTTAATAGCAACGTATGTGAAAGAACTTCCAATGTTTCTACCAGATTTTAAACCAGTATCTTCATTTTTGCGACCGGAAGAGTGTTTACGGCAGACATTACACAAATGGACAGATAGATACGTCTATAGATCTTACAGTAAATTCCGGATTTCGTACGGATGAACCCAATATATACATTTTACGTAGTTTCTTTCTCAATGTTGCAAATGTTTTCACAAAAGAATTACACCACAATACTCTATTATACCCATTATATCCAGAAAGCGTGTTCGATCCTTTCCATTTTTGCATAGAGATGACAAAAAAACTAGAGCAATATTTGTAGAAATTTTTATAGATCTATCTGCTAAGGTTTAAGCTTTTTATGGTGCTTTCGAAAACAAACGTCTTCTCAATTCAAGTTACACTGTGTGCATGTCCTTTGACCGATTTGTCCCATTTTCAACACCAACCTGCGTAGGAGAATTTCTAAATTTGACGATACAAAGTTTTTGTGGCCACGAAAATCTAAATTGCACAGATGTTCATGCTTTAATCGTTTTTAAATTTGAAGCTGATCAAGAATATGTATACTTTGTAGGGTCTCTGAAGTTTCCTCCTCGACATTACAAACAAAATGACAAAATGAATATACCCCTCACCTTTGGCGGTGTGTATATAAAATAGAAAAATATATTGAAAAAATAAACCAGTTTATATTGTAGACGCGAGACTTCCAGCGCTGCCCTGGAATTTTTTGTCTGCAAATACAAGAATGCGTTGTTTACATACTTGCGCTGTACTAAAAATACAATCATGCACTAAACAGGATCTAAATTTAAAATACGTTGCCCACAAATATTCGTAGAGCTTTTTTACTTATTTTTTTTTTTTCATATTACTTTAAATAATTTATAGCAAAAGTTTTTCAAATGTTTCTTTATCATTAATTCTCGGCATTTCAGCGAATACATCTCTTTATATATAGTTACAGGAAACTCAGCGGTTAGTAAGGAAATATTTTCATTTCAAATATAACAATTTTTATAATAAGAAAAATATTATAAATTGCAACCATTGTTGATTTTGTGTAATCTCTTGGCAGCACCGCGAAATTTCACCACTAGAATTTCCCATGCGATTATCAGCAAAAACGAAACTGGCATTATTGGTCATTATTGAAACAATTCAAATTCCCAAAAATTTAACGCTTTTCCTAGCCTTTCTTAAGTTGAGGTAATCGAGCTTCGATTTTTTAAATCTTCGAAAGAACTGCCTAAAATACATAAAGAGGAAAAACTACTCTACAAAGTGCTGCCAAATCCAAATGATATAAAGGATGATGTACAATATGAGATACGATTAAAATATTAAGTGAAATAGGCTTTCGCTCTATTTTTTAATGAGGGATTAATCAAAGAAAAAAAAAGAAAAATAAAATCATAAATAAATTTTATACAGAAACGAGACATACATTCGTTTAAACAAAAATCCAAATCACTGTCACAACCTTTGATTCGATATGTTTACGTGCAATTAAGAATAGCGATACACTTCCTTTAAAGCAATTTAATAGGTGTATGCATATATTATATTGCCTTTAATAATTTATTTCCAAGGTCACCTTTATTGCACCAAAAACAATTGCCATAATTGTCTCAATTATTTTCACTTTTAATGGGTTTTTATTGTTAACTTGACATTTAAGAAGAAATAAGCGTTCAAGTCAGTTTAATGTTTGTGCGCGTGTGTGTTGTATGGCTTCTGTTCTGTTTACATAAACGTCAATACACACTTATTAAAATTAATAACTGAAATAAATGAAAACACGAGACATAAACATGTAATATGGGATTTTATGTTTTATGTTTTATTAATTTATTTTTAACTTCCCTTTCGCATTTTATGAAGTCAATTAATTGTTTAGTATTTCAATCAATCAAAATTTTAAAATTTCATAAAAATTTTTATAACCATACAATTTAAATAAAATGTAACAACAATAACACAACCGATGATCATGATGATGATGATGATCGCGATTACGATGATAAGAGCCACTGTAACATGGTTGATGACATGGTTGATTTGTGAATTAGTTGGCGAGACAATTTATTTTGTTGGCGTCAGTTATAATCAAGTTTATGCTCTCGTTTTAAGTGTTTCTAATTTTTAGTGGCTATTTCTTCCTTCTACATGCAAATATAAAACACAACTTAGCAAACATGTTTTAATGTATAATTTATGTTATGATTTTTTTTTTGCCGTCGTTACCCAACAAACACCAGAAATTTGAAATGAAAAATTAATTTTCCTCTACTAATTTTTAGTTGACATTTTATTAAATTTCTAAAGTGAGCTTCTTGCTTCTTAAATATTTTCTTGTCCGAAATTGTGATTTATATTTTGGATTTTAATTAATTAGAATGGTTTCTTTTTTAACAAATTGATGTACATATCTAATGAGGCAAGCGATAATTTAAAAAAATTTTACTCAGTATTTTCTTGCTTTACTCCATAGTAACATGGCTCAGGGCTAAAGCGGTAACATTCATATTGGAAGTTTTCACATATCTTGCAGAACAATTTTAGAGACGTGTGGTGTCATTCATTTCGTGGTTTAGGTTTTACAACCGTGCTTCAGTAACATATATAAAATATAACTGTCATCTAGGGCATCATGTGTTTAGCGTAGTCTATGCCATTTAACAATACCGATCGTTTAGCAACCGCAGAACGTGCTGCTATAGTAAAAACTTACTACCAAATCACTGACTCTGTAGTAGGTACGTTTCGTGAGTAGATTACGTTCGACGTAATCGTCCTTCTGAGTCTATTATAGGTAAAACTGTGAAGACCTTTGAAGAAAATGGATCTTTAACAGATTTATTAAAGCCCAGACATCATCGAAACGTACGTTAGACCGAAAATATTGGTGCTGCCAGTGAAGGCGTAAAAGAAGATCCAAATTTATCCGCTACAGAGCTTGCGCAGTATGAGCATGTAATTTCACGTTTCTCACGTGGTGGCTTGGCTTTTTTTAGGGTGTTACGCAAAGGATCGAGTTTGCGCCAGCAAGCCTCAAAGTTATGGCCGAGCTATTTCTCGCTATGTGCAGATAAGTTATCAAAAATTACCTCAAGTTATCCAATCTTGTAAGAACTCCCTTGAAGGACATTTGATTCATGTTATATTTCACAAATAATGGCAAGGTCGAAGCAATATATTGAAAAAGAAAGTTTGATCCAAATCTCAATCTATATTATATTTACATCAAAATTAGAAAATGGATGACCCTTTACTGGCATTGACTGAATATTAATTGTTTTGATACGAAGAGAATAAGAATTGAAAAAGCTACTAGAATAACTATGCGAAATGCACTACAAATCTTAATCAATAGCGCACGAAAAGGGAAAATTTGCGTCCATTTTTAAAAGTTCACCTTGAATTGTGTCAACAATCGCGAAAGCTAATATCGTTTCAATCGCCTTGGCTTTATTCATTCCCGTCAACTTTCCGAGTAAGTTATTTGGTAAAATTTCAAAAATTTGAGTTTGTAGAATAAAATTTATTAATTGCAGGGTGAAGATACGATTATCAAGAAAAGAAAAAAAACATTGACTCGTGAATACATTTGTGTCTATTGTATCAAGACACTGCTTAGCAGCCTTCCTTTAACTAGCTAAGATTCTATTATTTTGTTTCAAATCAAAAAAGTTCGGAAATTATAAAACCATTTAAAAAATTGCTTGGGTAGCATTTGGAAAAAACTCATGCTTGAATTAATGTTTATGGATGTATGTTTTTTAATAGCATTCCATTTTATTAATTTATTGATGACATGATTTATTTTTATAATCAATGCTAAATTAAAAAGACATGTTAACATTGTCATCTTTTCTGCGACTATCAAAAATACTTCTCAGAGACCCTTTTTAATCAGCCTGAGCATTCTTGAGCGGTTTTAATTATAATTGAGCGTTAATAATTGAGATTTAAATTTTCTATTGCTTTTCTTGCAGAAAATTTGCATGTTCGTAGATTGTATTCACAAATCAACTTTTAAATGTTCAGAGTCCGCCAACAATCAGTAAAATAGCAGTTCAATTAGGACAAAAAAGGTTGAAAATTTTAATCATCATACAACTAGCCTCGTTTAGCAAGTGTCGATTTGCAAGCTGTGTAAAGATACAGAGAAAAATTAGTCTCCCACTCAGCTCGCTTATAAAGGACTACTTATTATGTCTAGCAATAAAATTTACCCTGTTATCGAATGCAAAAAATGGATTGCAAATATTCTTTATTATTATTAATTCAGTCCATAGTTAAACCCAATTTACATTTGAACTAAACATTTTAGATATTCTTACCTTTACAGAGACAAGCAAGTCTATAATATTTGAAATCTTAACGATTTCTATATGGTTTTTGATACTACTTTGATTATATTGTTTGTGAAGAACGCAATGCTGAAATCAAATGATGGGTATTAAAATTTCGGGTTTAGCTTTTACACATATATGTATATTATTTTACTTATGTTCCATTTTTTGATGCAATGTGTACTTACTCAGCATGCTTTTATGTATGTTGCGAGATTGCTAAGCATTGTTCAACATATTAAAAAAAAGTGTTTGTCACCAATAAAATAAAATCTCAGGCAAGCAATATGCAAATTGTTGTTATAAATGTATGGTGGTTGTACAAGATGGTGTTGTTGGTTTGTTGCACAATTACCCAATGAATCATGATAGGCTGCTGGCTGACATCAATTTAAGAAAATCAGTGAATCTTTTTACATTCAATAGATTGCATAAATGACACGGCGACCATATTCAATGTGTGTCCTCTTGTCAGTAACCATTTAAATAAATGCATTGTATGTGTATATTATGTTTATGATTGTACATATATACATCAACTTATCAATTCACCACTTTTTTCTTCTATATGCTATAAAAGAGGCATGACAGTAAAAATGTTCTTTTATAGGCTCAACAAATGAGTAGAATAAATAAATGATAAAAACAAAGAAACTTAACATAATTTAATATTGTTACCAATATATACTGTGTGTGTATATGATAGAAGATAAATTAGTTCTTCAAAGATAAAATAGGTTAAAAAGATGCATTGTCTTTAACGTATTACATACAGTGGGTAAAAGCCAAACTCGTACACCATAACATTTTTTTTCTTTGTCCGATTTTTTATACCCAAAATATAATTTGAGGAAAGTTCAGTATTAATTTTTTATAGCTTATTTCACTAACTTTTAATAACAAAAACCAAAAAAGAAAAATTTTGATTTTTAACAATATTATTTAACGAGAAAGAAAAACAGCAGTAAATTCAATGCCAAAGCCAAACTCGTACACATCTTTTAAAATGCAACCCTCTGTCAGCAATCGCAGCCA
>KK351027.1:186088-253835 GCA_000671755.1 Glossina brevipalpis | reverse complement strand
TGGCTGCGATTGCTGACAGAGGGTTGCATTTTAAAAGATGTGTACGAGTTTGGCTTTGGCATTGAATTTACTGCTGTTTTTCTTTGTCGTTAAATAATATTGTTAAAAATCAAAATTTTTCTTTTTTGGTTTTTGTTATTAAAAGTTAGTGAAATAAGCTATAAAAAATTAATACTGAACTTTTCTCAAATTATATTTTGGGTATAAAAAATCGGACAAAGAAAAAAAATGTTGTGGCGTACGAGTTTGGCTTTTACCCACTGTATATAAGAAGACATTAAAATTTCTATGATAATTATATTATATGTCCGCATAAAATATATCAGTCTTTACTTATTATTATTATATTAATAATTATAATGCTTCAATTAAAACTTAAGGTTCGTTTAATTAAATTCACTTGTTCAAAGGACGTTTCTCTATACACTTATGAATATGAATTCAAATGTCATTTCCATATACATAAGAAAAAGTTGGAATGTAAAAATTAAATTGTCCCAAGTCTTAGCAAGAAAAAAAAATGGTAAAGGAAACAAAATTTAACGTTGGACTACCTTCCCCAGTCAAATTTTGATTTTGAAAATTAACAAGTAAGAAAAATATACTCGAATATGATCGAATCTTTTATGCCCACCATCTGCATCCTAGAAAAAAGCTAAATTTCGAAACTCTATAATATTGGCTTGGAAAGTGTTACTATGTATCTATGAGTCTATGAATAGCAAGCAAAATACAGAAAACAGAAATATTTCCAATTTATGTTATACTGTAAGCATGTCCTCTAACCGATTTGACCCATTTCTGTAATCGACCAAATGCTAACCATAGAGAGCACAAATAAGCAGACAAACTGATAGACAAACGAACGGATGGGCACTCGTTTGATACTTATTAAGAATATATAGACGTTATTGCGTTTTTAAAGCTTCAGTCTTGGTGTTAAAAGCGTTTTCGCAAAAAAAAACTGAAATTCCAGTATTCTACTATATTGGGTGGGCATGGTCGATTGTTTCCATTTTTCACAGCACTTACATGGCATCTAACACACAGTCCACCTGAAAACTTTCATAGATCTGTCTGCTATAGTTTATGGATAACGAGCAAAAAATGTAATTTATTTTGGCTTTTCAAAACAGAGATGTTTTTATTGTGATGTTGTAGGCGTGTCCTTTGATCCTTTTGGCTCATTTGCAATAGCAACCAGCGTGAACGAATTTCCAATGTTTTTGCTAAATTCAAAGCCGATATCTTCATTTTTGCGGCCAGCGAATGTTTAGTAATGACTTTACACAATCGATTTTAATTTTGACGGTGATCAAGAATTTATATACTTTTTGTAGTCTTTGAAGCTCCTTTCTGGGTGTTGCAAACAAACTCACAAAATGAATATATGCCATGCTTCCATAATTCGTCTAAAAAATATACCTCAAACAAATTTAGTGATCATGTAAGCACGCAGTTCAACGAGGTTGAAGAACGTTCCCAGATCTTACATATAGTAACAAACGATGATTGGAAAGAAATTCGTGTTCTACTTTTTAGTTCCCTTAAATGAAAGCTTATTTAAAGAATGTTTTTTCTATATAATTTATTAGTGCTAAACATAGGGATTAATAATTAAGAAAAATAGTTCCAAAGCAAAAAAAACTTCTGACACTAGATATCGTTTTTATTATTTTCTTGCCGATACATATCGACGAACCTTGTATAATAGTCAGCATAAAAACATTTCCTGTCATACTAACGTTGAAAAGCTGAAAGCTTACGTAAGTAGTATCTGTTGGTTTTATTTCTGTTAATCTGAGATATTAAAATCAACTGCATAAGTCAGTCATGACAGAACTTCCGCTCGATTATGTCTGTCAATTCATGAAATTGCTGCACCTTTATGAAACTATGCTACTTCGTTATTACCTTCTATTCTTCAATTATTTTTATAGATATAAACTCCCCTGTCCTTTTAGCGCATTATTTGTTAATAAATCTATTCGTTCATGTGTTATATATGAACGTTCGTTCAAATTTTCTTTTTCTTATAAAAAATTTGTAAAATAATAGATAAGACTGATTTATATCATAAATTGTTAACATTGATTAAAATATTGACTAATTTAACTTAATTAAAGTAGATTTTCTAAAACTTAAAAATGCTTTGAATATTTTTCTAAATTGTTTAAAGTGTTGTTAATAAATAAATATAACTAAAAGCAGTGATTAATTTTTATTTTTATTTACTTGCGATTTATTGTATATTTATCACTCAGCACCCATAGATAGTTTCAATTGGTGTCAATGAACATTAACTTATAAATAATTGCACATTTTTTTTAAGTACGAATTGATTGTGGGGCGTTTTTCTTTGTTACTGTAAAAGAAAACCGTTAAAGCACCCAGTTTACAGATAGTTTAACAATTAACTCAATTAATAAATATTTATATAAAAATATTATATTATTATATGAATTCATTTATGATTTCCTCATTTTCTATAGTTTTCATTTAATATTTTCATATGTTTCCTTTTAAATATCAAATTGAAATTCGTTAATTTAAAAAAAGAAAATGAAAACCAGAAGAGAAGAGATTGTATTAATTAATTATTTGAAAAATAAATTCATTTTAAACCATAATCCATCCTAAGTTATAAAAGCATTTATTATTATATCATTGTTATGCTGTTGTCTTTTAAAATGTAAAAATTCCTACAAAAATAAAATAAAATAAAAAAAAAAAATTAAAAATACCATAGTCGGCCAAGCCTGGCCATTAAATATCATGCACCGCTTTACCTAATACAATTAATTCTTCACTTACTTTCGTGAGAAGCTACAAAAAATCATAAATTTATTATGGCATTCTCCAAACAATAGACCTACGTGATCCATATTTGGTACTGTTAACTTTTATGTCAAATTATTATGATTAGGAATTCATTTTCATCAAAAAATATTTAAAATTAAACATTTTTTGCTATATAAAGGCTTATTTTTAATGGCAACATTTGTATGAGGCGATTTGCAAAAAATAGATAGACAGATTGATTCGGGAATTTCATTATACTGATTACTTAATTGGGGGAATAACGATCATCTTCTTAGTTCGCTAAGTATAAGCAAAAGCACTACTGAGTTGGGAAATAGTAATAAACCAATGCACCAAGTCACTGTAGAGATCGTTGAAGCTGCTTTTACTGGTAGTAAATCATTAAACGCTATTTTCAAAAACTTTGTAGAATACTTTCTTTACCTTGCAATTATTTCTCTAAATTAAAAATTAAGATAAATTAAATCAAATCTTAAGCTATATATTACTAGCCTTTAATGTATTCCCTAATATAATTCGCTTACTTCCTTTGTTAGTGCGAAAACAATAAGTTTTTTGCAAATTTCGGAAATACTCCGGAATCTTTCTTAAGAATAAATTTATATCTACAGAACATACAGTAAATTTCTATAAAAAGGAACAATCCGTGCTTCAAAGCTGGTTTTAGATATCGTTTTTCTAGATCATAAGTCTAAATTGAATATAAATCATAAAATTGTTTTGCATCATGTGTTTATCAGACTTATTTCAACTTAGGATTCTCCCATCTGAAAAAAATGCTCTAAAACCCATATCAAGCGCGTACAAATTAATCAAAATGAGAACCTCTCAGTTGAACTTCATGCATTCAGTATTTGACTAACTCTTTCGGACAAAGAACAATCAAATCATGGTTGTCTTAATTTAATCTATTTTAGTTTCTCTGTTTTTTTTTCTTTTAAACTAAACGGAATAGGCAAAATAATATGAGCACTAAGCAATACAAGATTGTGGCCAGACAACATAAAACTGTCGCAGAAAAAGTGACAGCACAACTCAACACTCGTTCGAGTACAGCGCTTTTCGTCAAAAATAGTACGACGTGAGCTCCAAACTCTAACATTCATGAAAAAACTGTCAGGTGTTCTTACTTTTACTTGATCTCTTGCATTTTTATGGAAATTTGTTCTTTTTAAGCAAATTTTTATTATGTGGATAGATTGCATTGTTTGCAAAACTGTTAGAGAAATATATTGGGCTTAATGCGCAACGTCACTTGGCGAATTTTTTCGCTAAACGCTCTTTAAAATATCAAAAAGAGATATAAAACGTATTTATGGGTCATTCATTTCCGTGACTAGATTGAAACGAATATCAATTTTGATGTTTTTTCACTTTTGATTTCAAACTATTGCTTACTTCGACGCCTACTTTTTCTTTACTGGCTGATAATTTCAATTCAATACCATTGCAAAAATATTGCACTTTTGTTAATCGTCTTTCTGACTCCGAAATGCATCGCACACGGCGTCTCGAATAGGTTAATGCTTGCGAAAAATAATTTTAAGAAAATCCGATTAAAAATTTTGATAGGGTTTCGAGTAGTGATTTCTATCGAAACATAATATTGTTGAGCCGCATAAAACAATCGAACTCTCGTGAGAACCTTTTGTATATCCTTGGTGGCTGCTTAAGGTATCATTTAAGATGAAAAAATGCGCAAAGTAGCAGCATCCCTTAAGTAAAAATATACTGAAGAGTAAAATAGTTTTCCCTGCATTGACCTGTTTTATCCCCTTGGATCTAGAAAGTTTTCATTTATATAAGACAAGACTTTAAACTGTCTCCAGATCAGATATTATTGATACTTTATGAAACTGTATATAAAGAGCCCGAAAAGACCAGCCTTCGATTATAACGACGCGCCCATTTACGCCTACGCCGTAAGTAATGGGTTGACAACTAAGTAAATGCCGATTTCACTTATAGATGTCTCTCACTCTCATTTTTTCGGTATTCCTAAATGTTATGATCTTCTTCTTCTTATATACGCCAGCTGTCATCCTTATCTAGCTTTGCAAGTTCATTGCGTAGATATTTTCTTAAAGGTTTTTTTTTACCTCAAAATTAATCTGGAGTGCAAGCGCGATCATTTCCGCCATATTTTGCTTTATTATTTTTGTAAAGGAAAGAACGCAGTGCAAGTCGAGAAGTTGAACGTTTCACATACAGCCATTGAGAAGCATTTAAAACGAGTCGATCTCGTTAAGAAGCTGCATATTTGGGTTCCGCACGATTTGAAAGAAATTCATCTGCGCTTGCGAATTATTGCTTAAACGCAATGAATTCCATCCGTTTTTGAAACAAATCATCATTGGAGACAAAAAGTGGATTGTGTACAACAATGTCAATCGAAAACGATCGTAGTGCACGCCTAATGAGTCATCGCAAACCACTTCAAAGGCACATATCCAACAAAAGGAGATTTTGTTATCAATTTGGTGAGATTGGAAAGGTCCGGTGTATTTTGAGTTGCTTCCAAGAAACCAAACCATTAATTCGGAGGTCTACTATCGGCAATTGGACAAACTGAATGCAGCGGTCAAGAAAAAGCGACCAGAATTGGTCAATCGTAAAGGTGTCATTTTCCATTAGGATTATGCTAGGCCGCACACTTCTTTGGCCACTCGGCGAAAATTGATGGATCTTGATTGGGAACTGATGGTACATCCACCATATAGTCCTGATGTTGCGACATCGGATTACCACTTATTTCGATCCCTGGCCAACTTCCTTTGTGGTAAAACTTTCAACGGTGATGACGCTGTAATCTCACTTAACACAGTTTTTGGCCAAAAAGGATCAGACTTCCTACGAGCATGGACTTTTCAAGTTGTTAGAGAGATGACAAAAAGTCATTTAACAAAATGGAAAATATATTATAGATTAAACTTCATTCCAAGTAAAAAAAAACCTTTTATTTTATTGAAAAAAATCGGCTATTACCTAGTTGCCAGCCCAATAAATCATAAGAAATAATTATAAGCAAATTTTTTTTAAATTCAATGAATCGTATAAAGAACAAAATTTTGTTGCCGGTGCCTGCTCTCCAACGATGCAAGGATTCCTTTTCAAAGATATTTGTATTCCAGACCTACTAAAATAAACCACAAGATATACAGTCTATCCAATTTAACATTCGATATTCGTACGCAAACCGGTCTTTTTCGTACGCTGTGTATTATTTATTTCTCTAACTTTCATTTAATTCTAGGTATATGATCGTTTTGTTTTTGTCTACATCTTTAAATCTGTATTGTTGTAATACACCGTTAAACACAATATCGCCTATTTAATTAATTATAATTACACAGACTCGCATGTGCTGAGGCTTATTATTAGCTAAATCTTAGCTAAGTAATTCTTACTTGATTCTCCATGATTTTATAGAACATTGCTCATTTGACCCGATAGTTTTCAGTTTTCTATTATATTTCGGACCCAACATCAATGGAATAGCCTAACTCACATAATAACATTCACTGGACCGGATTGTCCAAAGTTGTTATTTTCTTTCATACCTGCCAGTGAACGGTTGACGTTGTAATATCAGTTTCTGCTGTTCAAAGTTAACGGAAGAACTTACCCTCCTTTATATACCGTGCATCCAAAGTCTTCTATAGTGGGATAAATCCTCCTATAATAAACTTATATCTACATTCAACTACAGGACATATATAAACTTAAGCTAACTGTGGTCCCAATATGAGGAACGGTTTTGGTCCTCAGAATATAATAATAATTATGGTTAATATAAATATTACTATAATCCAGCCATGCAAACCTGAATGAATTGGCCTACGAAATAAAGAATAAATCCAAAATGCAATTAAGTAACAACAGTACTGCTTGCAGGCAATTAAATGTTTTTATTAAAGAAATAATGCAGTTTCAATATGTCATATAATTTAATACAATTTATATATGATATGAATCTCTTTATCTGATAGGCTAATTATATTAATTGTTTATCATCTTTATTATCATTTATGGTATTATATTATGGTACATATATATAAATATTTTATATGTATATATTATCATCATCATCTGTTATTATAAATATGTAAATTATTTATTATATTTATATTAATTAAATTTTATTGTTCCTTTACTATCTTACAGAACACATCACCTCTCTGGGAGGATTTTGTTGCAAAGACTAGTAAATTGCATGCCTGTTTAAGGTAAGCGTCTACTTACATACAAACATTGTATAAATACCAAATGCATATGCAAATTGCGTGCTTAAATACATACATATAATATGCATACAGTTAATGTTACTTATTTACATATTTACTTACATACTTGCATAAAAAACATATGTAATGTCATGTCAGTTTTGACTAAAGACACGTTAATTAATGTGCGAATAGATGATGATACCGTTCAAATCATACATGATGTCTATGTGTACATAACCGCAACATGTGATAGTGATTGTTTAATATTCTAATATGCATATAATTATTATGCATTATTTGAAAATAAATAAAGAACTTCGCAGCAAATTATCAGTATATAGAGAGAGATAAGTTCTTTTTAAATCAGGGTCACATTAAATGTTATTTTCAGGATGCAATGCACAATAGACTACAAAAACAGATTGAAGTTTTTAGGTTAATAAACAGATTAATGTGATGCGAATAATTTTGACTTTCCTCTTGATATTTTTTAAATATGAGGGCTTATCTAAGTTTAAATTTGTCCGCTAAGAAATAAACTATTTTTTCGATTCGGTTAATCTAGATTCGTCAATATCTTGCCCTCCGTCCGCTTAGAGGAGCTTTAGAGATACAACAATCCACGTAGAAAATTGAATTTTATTTTTCGGTTAATCTAAGTTCGTCAACATCTTGTCCTTCGTCCGTTTAGAGGATCTTCAGAGATAAAACGACCCACATAGAAAATTGAATTTTATTTGACGGCTAATCTAAGTTCGTAAAAGGGATTGCTGCAGCGCTTATTTTATCAGTTTATGATTTTCGTAACATTATATAGAGCAAATTACTCAATAATTTCATAACATGATAATAATAACGATTCCGATCATTTTTAGATAGTAAACGAAACATCAAAATATCATGACATTACCATCATTATCATTAGTTTATAAGTTACAACTATTTTCAAGACGCTACTTTTGCAATTTCTGAAACAATGGAAAATTCTGAATATCGTAGGTTGAGAAAGCATTATTTTTTAGTGGGAAAAATGCCCGTTCAAACCAAGAACAGGTTTAAAAGTATTATGGCAACTCTTTCTATGGCCTTGAAAACAACAATATATCCGTGATTTTCTGACGAGATCTTACGGCTACGAATGATTGTGGTCCTTCAAAAGGAAAAAAATGTTTTTTTTTTAATTCGATTTCTGTCAATGGATGAAGCACCGATTCATTACTGCACTTCAGAATCAAATCGGCAATTAACCGAGTGGAAGCCATCCAAAGCGACCAAAAACGTAAAAGTCGGCTGAGAAGCTGATGGTGTCCTATTTTGATGCATGATATAGTATATAACTATCTTGCAAATATACCAAAGATCAATAGTAGAGGAAAGCAAAGACAAAGTAAGTTAGTGATCCTGCGAACTTATTGAGTGATATGTTATATAGATAGCACTTGTGCGGCTTATGAAAATTCCATAAATATCTCCTTGCAGCCGATATAATTGTGGTCACTATCGAAGTGTAGGTGATATACTCGATTTATTGTTTTCTTTAGCTTGGAATAGCGTCAAAAAATGTCCATATTCGTTGTCACTTTAGAGTCTTTTTAGGGACGTCCATCAGTCTGTTCATGTTCTGCTTTACTTACTTAATAATACTATTTAAACGCACTTGAAAAGTGTAAGTGTAAAAATTATCTGAATTTGAAATTCGGTGCATACATCATCTAAAATTGAAATGAAAATAAAATGGGCTTAAATTAGAATCCCAAAATAATTAAAAGTTTGCATCTTATGGTTTAAAGAGAAGATAAAATTCAGTACCAATGCTTTTAAGGTCTGTTAAAGATTTGTCTAAAAATCGCCCGAATCGTTTCACTGACAGTGAAGGTGTTTTGATTTGAGGAGGTGATTATCAAAGTTTCAACCTTGAACAACAACTAATCGTACTCGATTTGTAAAAGCTAAAACCTATTAACATTCGGTTTTTTAGAAACGAACTCTAAGAAGTTTTTTTTCGTAGGTACAAAAAATACTCTATTTACATACAAAAGAAGATCCGATAATTAACCTAAAAGAATGTTCGAATGCACAAATTTACAATGTGTGACATTCAGATTTATTAAGAAGAAACGTATACAAATGTCTATAAAATACGACAGCAGTATCAGAGACCGACCGTAAAGTCGAATGCAAATTTTGAAAGAGAAAGCTAAGCATTTAAATGTAAACCAAAAACGCACTGTTCATGAAAAAATTATTTGAGAATTGTGTGCGGTTTTTACTTTTTCCTATTATTAAAAATGTCAAGCGAACTTAATTTGTTTATTTTAAGGCAGAATTCAGCCCTAACCTAAACCTAAACCTAAACAAATTAATTAATTGTTGATGAAAAATGATCAAAAGGCGATTACGAACCAAAAATTTCTAAATTTTAAGTTAACGATGACAGTGATTTTGAGTCATTTTTATGCATATTACTGTGTGGGTTTTATAGTCTAATTCATTTTTGGTTTTCTTACATTTGCAGGGCGGCTATACAGGCTATAGCAGCGTATTTGGATGCTTTCCAAAAAATCGCAGACGCAGCAACAAATTCAAGAGGTAAGTTCAAATGATGAACACACACACAGAGAGAAGAAGAAAGAAGAAGAAAAAGTAAAAGACAAGCATTAATATAAATGAGCTTATATTCGGGGTTTTTTTACGCGATTCAAACAATTTTCGTTTTAGATATTTTTGCAACAAATATCCAACAACAACAACAACAACAACAAACTTTTATATGCCATTGTTGCTCTTGTTATTATTTACATAAGTCATTTGCGGTCAGTGATCTAATTTTTTCTGTTTCTTTGCTGTGTTTGTGTGTGTGTGTGTTTTTAATTTCTTTCAATTTTTCTACAAAATATTTTCTGATATTTAAGTAATTTTTTGTTTTTGTTTTTGTTTTCTTGCATTTACTTATAAAGAGTTTGTATAGTAGTTTATACACGTTATTGTATCGCTTGTCTGCTTTCGAATGAGAGATATTTACAAAGTATTTAATGCAGTTTCGGTTTTACGTATACGCTTTACTTTTATGTTAGTGGGTGGGTGGGCTATAATGAGAAGTATATTAGGTATATTATGTAATATCGAATACAAGCACATATAGAAATTTGTTGTATGTTGCAAATTGTGGCTAACCGTGGCTACGTGTTTATTGCAAGTGCCTTCGTTTACAGTGGTTTTGCTTTAGTATCGGTGCACAATTTTATTTGCTCTACTCTGTTGTGGTTTCTGCTTTATTGTTGCTTTTCTCTTTTTCGTCTTTCAATTCATTGTCAGAAATTAGGTTATTGTTCTGCAAGGCATTTGCAGCACACACTTTTCTGCATATATGCTAAAAAAATAATAATTTTTTTTTCTCAAATGCCTATGTTTTGTAAAGAGAATGGTTAGGTATGTGTACACCGGCTCAATATAAACTTTATCACAGACATTTAATTACTATTTTATATAGTCGAAACATTTGTGCCTGTTGCTTAAGCTTTGAAGAATTGAATACATGAAGAGATGATTTAATTGCTGAACGTTAACCTCTTATAAAAGTATTTGCAGCATTTTTTTTCTTTTTTTTTTTTTTGTTAGAAAATAAACTTCCAAACCAACACTACTTGGACAATAAATATTTACAGCGAATCCTTCGTATGTCATGAGGAAGGTTTAGCAAAAGCAAATCCGAAGGTTTAGAGTGAAACAAATCGATTTTGTTCAATGATAACTCCCCCAACATTTAACTACTTTTTACTCATTCTCAAATAAATATTCGTCTACCGTGTTTCTATAAAACAACTTTTAATTGTGTAAATAGCTTATTTGGGTGATTTGGGTACTGGCAAAGACTAAGTTATTTCGACACTTTAACTTGCAACTTTAATGTAGAAATTCGTTTAGGATTACTAATCTACTCTATGTAAGAGGGAAGGGAAGTCACAGTAAACAACCCATTAGATCCGTTTTTTTTTACAATTAATTTTAGGTAGAAGAAGGAGAAATAAAATAATTTACTAAAAAGAAACATATATTCAAGTATTAAAGAAAAAAATTATTTTTGAAAAATACTGAACAAACGGTAAGATCGTAGTCACTCTGGTGAAGCTTTTAAGTTGTGTAACTTGTGTAAATAGAAATCTGAAAAAAATTGCTTAATTTAACTTCCTACATATGGTGAAACATAGGGAGAAGTTTTCAAAAATACTAGATTTTTATATGACTGGCAAGTATTTGAATGGAAAAATTCGACATTTAATTTCTGAGCACATTTTATGCATGCTCTACAAGAGTGTTCTCCAACCCATGCCATTTGGGCCTACGGCATACAATAAGATGAAGCAGCCAGTAGATATAATATTGAAATATTTAGAAAATATCATTTTAAGACTGTTCGTCTCATTGTTAATGACCTGTCGCTAGTTTGCAATAACACTATTCTTGTTGATCGTTATATTTCGTCTGCTAAAAATCTAATTCAATATCTTTCCTCAAAATATTATCATGTAAATCTTTTGCAATATGTCTTCTAGTTGAATTCAACAAGATAAGCAGAACGAAAAGGCACCGTATACTGAATTTGTTCTTTAGAAATTAATATACAAAAAATAAATCTGACCAAACAAAAAACGGAAACTTTTAATTAATAAATCAATTTTAAACTAATATATTAAGCGGGCTGTGCTTCGTTTTAAAATTTTGGAATGCGTTTTAGGATTGTTTTCTTACTGCAAACAGAGATAGCGAGGCCTTTCGAATAGTTCTTGCTCTCAAATCTGTTCAGAGGTCTTTTCTATGAAGCTACGCTACGTGTTTTAAATGAGCATAAAAGACATCTAAAGAGATCTGTATTAGAAAAATTGGAAATCAACAGATAAGGCATTCAGCTTTCAGGGAGTATTCATTTGCCGCAGATGTTCTTTCCGAAAAGTCTGAAAATGATTTCTGTTTTTAACACTTTCAAATCACTTATTTATTTAATTGTAGTACATATTATGTTAAGTAATAAGTAATAAAATAGTTGGAAATAGTAAATGTTAAACATTGATTAATATAACAAATTTTGTAACAATAAGACCTCAAGGTCTTATCCGGCACGAATAAATCAGAAAAAAGAAGAATGAAGAAAGAATAAACAATATACTGAGGTAAACTAAGTAAATAAAAAGGAAAAGAAGGAAATGAACATAAATAATTAATTATTATAAAAATTATTATTAAAATTTGGGTTATTAAAAAAAGCTCTAATTGGTGTTCTAAACGTATTCATATTTACAATAGCCTTAATATTAAGTGACAGCGCGTTCCATAACCTGACCGCGTTAACAAAAAATAGCCTTGAAGATTTAGGATACTTACGGTCCGGGAGAATCAAATTCATTGTACGTCTATATCAGACGAACTGGATCTTTTCAGGTAGATACCTTGGCATACCAGGTCTATACCTTGGCAGTAGAAATGAGCTTACAAATAAGGATCACATTTCTAATGTTAAGAAACGAAGGAATCCAGAATCTGTAATGAGAATTGCGATATCCTATCATATTTTCGTTAATTAAAAACGTATCTGGCACATTTATGGACAACCAACTGTAACTTGGCACTGTCAAGGTCGCCGTAGACGTTGACTCCATACGATATGAGAGGTACAATAAGACATTTAACCAATCTCAATTTAGCTGGGATTGGAACATAGCAGGAAGATAGCCACGGCTTCCCCAGAATATTGTGTGCACGCATTGTCTCACGGTTAATATGTCCATCCGCACTTAAACGGGAATCGGTCACGAAATCAAGATTGGATATCTGACTGACAAATACTATTGCCGCATCAGCCATCCAAACACTAGGTATAGAATCAGGATCATAATCGTTAACCGATATTGCAATAGATTTATTTTTATCTCAATTTAGCCTTAGATAATTGTCAACAGACCAGAACGGGATAAGACCTAAGTCATCATTAATTCGCTGAACTAAGTCCTCAGCAAATCCACGTTGGTGAGATGAATATATTTGAGCGTCACCGGCATATAAATGAATATTCCAATTTTGACAACATCTGACTAAATCATTACTGAAGATGCTAAACAATATAGGGCCCAATATAGACCCCTGCAGTACGCCTGGATTGATGTATCTCATCTCGGAGAGACATTGATCGATTTTCATACATTGATGCCTGCTGATCAAGTAAGACTTGACAAGTTTAATTGCAGTCGAGTCGAAACCAAAGTAGAATCGCAACTTTTATAGCAAAAGGTTGGGATTTACTGTATCGAATGCTTTAGAGAAGTCAATCAATACAAGGGTGGTTAAGTTTCCCCTGCTCGGGGCGAATATCCTCAAGCACTTTAAGCATAGCCGTGTTACAGATATGACCAGGCTTGTAACCTGATTGAGTGCAAATCCTTAGAACGCAAATGTAAGCTAATTTGATCGGTGACTAAACGCTCGAAAGCCTTTGACATGGCTGGAAGAATGCTAATCGGGCGATGGTCACCTGGGCAACGCAATGGGCGTTATAATAGCCATCTTCCAACAGTCTGGAAATGTACATGTGGTGATTATATGATTCAGAACATGAGTGAACGAAAATATCACACTTAGAAGCACTATTTTAAAGAACTTAATGCTGATGTTGTCATAACCAACAACATTAGATTTCATACTATGGACGGCCTTCTATACTTCGCCTACAGTAAAAGATCTCAATCGTTTCCAAGGGAATTTTTAGTAATCAAAAATGTCCAATTGACAGATGATGGTCAAACTAGTTTTGAACTGTGTATACTTCAACTTATTATGTATTTATTGATAGTAATTCAGTTGTCAACAAAAAAATGACGTTCCTCCTTGGGCCAAGGCACATCTGTGGTCCAAATTTCGTTAAAATATCTCAGAAAATGATTCTGAACCGATCGGTATAATAAAATGTAGGTCTATCTGAAGCCGCGCAAACTTGTAGTAGCCTGTACCTTTATGAAACGAGAAAAAAGTGCGAAGTTCTATAGAACGTTATTTCGATTATCAAATAAATACATGACACAACTCTTTATTGAAGTTAGCTTTAGCTTTTAATGCAAGACTATGTCAAATATTAAAAAATTCGATCCAGGATGAATACGATATTTATATTGTTATTCGATAGTTGAAAGATAATTGAAAAGAGAATATGTTCAGAACGCATGCGCAAATCGTTTAAATCGTTACAAAAATTGTTCAAATGCTATTTTCTTCTTCTTGTTTCTTATCCCAGTTTATTATATGATGAGAAAGAAAACAGGTCCTATGTTCGGTATTTTCATTGTCGCATATAAAATAAACGCATAGTAAAATGTCAGTTTATCATGAATACAACAACAATAATACACAACAACAGGACGGCTTGTTACACCAGTCTTTGCGGCACTTGTGTCGATCTTTTCATATTTTTCACGCCAATTTGTCTAGTCGTTGTAATTTTTGCCTATAAATCTCTATAAATATACATGAAAACTTGTAGAACACATCCGTACACACGTATATGTACATCTCTACTTGTACATTCGAATATATGTATATATGGGACTAGGTCAGTAACTGGTTTTGTTTTGTGATTCAAGTTTGTTTTGGTGCCGCCAGCATCTGCTACATTATATTGTGCATATGCAGATACTATATTAGCTACAAGGCATTTTTTTTTCGCAACTCTAGCTGTAGTTAAATGATGAACTAGAAATATGTGTAAATTTGCTTATAATATTCACTGTTTTCATGAGCTCCTTTTTCGTTGCGTGACAAAAAAATTATTTAAATGATTGGTTTGTATGTGTGCTGCACTTATCTAAATATTGTTTCTCTTAAAAATATTGAAAAGAAGATTTCCTACTTTAATAAATAAATTCTTTCTATTTCGCAGGTGCTTCCAAAGAGATTGGCACGGCCCTAACCCGCGTTTGCCTGAGACATAAAGCGGTCGAGACACGTCTTAAAACATTTACAGCCGCCATTATGGATTGTCTTGTGCAACCATTACAAGTATTTTTATTTTTTTTCTAATTATTTTCTTTTAGTATAATTTTTTTCTTTATGCACCTGCTTTAAATCAAATTTGCATTTTTATAGGAAAAATTAGAAGACTGGAAGCGTTCGGTGGCTACTATTGATAAAGAACATGCCAAAGAATACAAACGTTGCCGCACTGAATTGAAGAAACGTTCCACCGATACATTACGTTTGCAAAAAAAGGCTCGCAAAGGCCAATCAGGTACTTTGCAATCCTTAATGGATTCGCATATGCAAGATGTTACTCTCCGAAGAGCCGAATTAGAAGAGGTGGAAAAGAAATCTTTACGTTCCGCCATGATTGAAGAACGCATGCGTTACTGCAATTTCGTACATATGTTACAGCCGGTAGTGAAAGAAGAATGTGAGGTTATGTCCGAATTAGGTCATTTACAAGTAAATATAACGTGTAATTAAGTGTTTTTCAATTAATCAATAACATACTTTTAGGAAGCTATGCAATCCATTGCCTTGGTTACGAAGGATCCTCACATATTGCCCGCTGCTAGTGAGGAGTTAATACATGATGCCAAAGCTTCTATAAATTTGTACCCAGAATCTCCTGGTGGTGGCGGAGGAGGCGGCGGAGGCCCTGGTACTCAGCCAGGTTGCTCCAATTCTTTGGGTTCACGGAAATCTTCAGTATGCTCAATCAGCTCAATGAATAGTAGTGGGTCGAGTAACTCACCTGGACATCCACATTATCCGCGTTCTATGTCACAGGTATTAGGCTAAATCACCGCATATGTCAACATTAACACTAGATCCACCGTGATAGTCAAAACAATCTTTTTTAAAATTACTTTTTAAATACTGCTACTTGTTCTTCAACATTGTAATTACTTTTTTCCAATATTTATTCACGGGAGGTGAGGTGGTTATTCCGCATATAAAATTAGGTATAAATCCATTTTTCTTTTTATTATGTAAGGTTTTCTTGAGTTATCTTTTCGTTTCTTATGAAACAACTGTTGAGCACTTCAGGACAGGACAACTTCTTTTTTTTATTATGTTACATAAAATTGGGGGTTAAGTGCGAAGACTTGGTTTCAAACGAACGAACAAGGGTATAAATAAGATGAAATGTACTGATATAGTGCAGTATTTAGTTTTACCAATTAAAAAATCTTAATTTCTTTAATGAATCGTTTAAGGAAGACTTTTCAACAGACCACTTTAACCGAATTTAAGGTTACTCGGGCCTTACTTGCCAAGTTATAAAACAAAAGGTCAAAATGGAAAACTTTTTATTTTCATATTAGTGGGTCAGAAAACGGAAACGAAATATTAATTTATTTTAATTTTTATTTTTGGGCTTTAAATAAGAAACTTTTAAAAATCTATTTCATATTTTTTTAAGAATCAACCGCCACTACCAGGCTTTATAGAAACAGTTCCATTGAAATTTCGGTAGTTCTAGTGTTAATTTTAGTATGAGTTGGCTTTTGTTTTTGTATTTTTTCTTTTTTGATTGGCCTCTTTTTATTTTTTATTCTGTTATTAAATTTGCTTTTAGTTAATTCCACCTACAATACGCTTGAAACCGGGTGAATCGAGTGATAGTGGTTTTTGCTCATCACCAGCTTTGACAACACAGGTTTTTATTTAATTTTTCATTTCCTTTCAAATTTCAATTTATTTATAATTTTTTGTAAAATGATCTCGGAGTGGACAAATATATTTATATATACATACAGAAAATATATACGTACAGAAAATAGAAAGATTAATGGATATTTTCAACTAACTTTTTTCTTTAGGCTTCTGCTGCTAATAATTCAGTTCACATAAATTCAACTTGGCCCCCACATTCCCAAGATGCTGCTGAATTGCCAAGTAATGCTGATCGGCCTCACACCATATCTTCGGCTTACGAAAAAGGCCATCAACGGCCTCCTTTGACTGTTTATACATTTCAAAATCCCGAAACTATCAATGAAAGTTCCGGTTCAGTTAACAATGCAAGTAACACTTCCGGTCCGAATACACCATCAACCCAAAAGTCACCCGCTGGTGCAATAAGTCGTCCGCCATTGCCAGTGGTGAGTTTATTTTCAATACGTTCAATTTTTTAATTTTGTCTTTTTAACACTTCTAATATTTGTCTTTGTGTTGATGATAAAGAAACCCGAAAGAGTGGTAAGTTTAGACAGAGAGACCTTTCCCTTCTCCGTTTTCAATTCTCCCAGAATTCATTACAATCATAAATCATAACAGCCCCATTTCAATTCTAATATTTATTGTAAAAATAGAGAAGAAGAAATGCAGTGAGTTCAGAAGCAGTAACGCGCTCCGCTTTTGTTTTATATTTTATTATGAAGTCTATTATTACATATCCTTGGACTTCCTTCCTGTTTTATTGAAATGTTTGAAGGCATTGAATATATCCAGTCTAGTCGGAATACCATTTAGATCACTATTAGCCGTAGAATTTTATTAGAAGCCGCAGATTTAGTAATTACGGTATTTTTATTTCCACCACCTTCTAGTTTTGTCACTTCTTAAGAAGTAAATTCAATTTTCCACGTCCATACTATGTTGTTGGAATTCTCAGATCAACGTACAAAATATGTATTCTTAAATAAATTCTAAAGCTAAAAATGGGTTACATTTATTAACAGTCTTGTCTGCAATTAAGAAGAAACTGAAACAACATACAAAAAATAGAATTGTGCATTTTATTCTAATCGAACAATGCCGATATTGAAAGAAAAAAATAATATTACGCATAGTGAGCATCCAAAATTGGCCTTCAGTTGAATATAGATTTCTTATTTGTTCAGATTGTTGACAGTGCGACTTCATAAAGAATTATTCAAATTTTGTCATGCCTACATTGTGATCTCCTCATTAAGATTGTAGTAAAAAGTTTGTAAAAACCATTCTTTGATTTGCTTTCCTTTCGAATTTCAGCGCTGTTCTTCTTTGGAGCGACCATTGGTGGGTAATAACAGCCGTGGGAATAGTAGCAATTTATTGCAGCGTCAATGCCCGTCGCCGATACCGGCTCACGTTACAAAAGGTAAGATTCAGTAAACGTTCATTTTAGGTTTTTCTGACGAAAACCAAGCTACCAGGAAATACAATAATGCGTTTTGAATCTTGTAACAATAATAATTCACTTTTTTATCTTACCTTCTTTTCTAACGCTGCTGATCTATTAACATCTTTACCCATGTGCTTGTGTATTTATGTCTATGTCCGTGCGTTCGTGCCTTTATGAATTGATCTTAACATGCATGATAACATTTTTGTGGCGGTACTATATATAAATATACTAAAAAATTGCAAAATTAAGAGCTATCAGCTCAAATCGCACAGCAACAATTGCAACAGCAACAATTGCAGCTGCAACAACAACAACAACAACAGCAGCAGCAATTCCAACAACAGCCGCAATTAATACAACAAATTTATCAACAATCGTCACAACTTAGTTCTCCGCCCACCTATGTTAATATGTCCGAACTGGCCAATATGGCGGCTATAAAAAATGCTAACCTACAACAACAACAGCAACATCAAACACAACAGCAATCTGCTGTATTACAACAGCAACAATCTGTGGATTCTATATCATCAATACATTCGAATGAGTCAGCAGGTGCTTCACACCATTCCACGCCACCCAATCAAACACCAGCACATCCCCATCAGCCACAATACTCACGTTCCCAGTCCACCAATTCTTCTTCGAATGCTTCATCTTTGCATTCGCATCCATCCATAGAGTCTACAGTGGCTACGTCACTGCAGGGCCAAACACCCACACCGTCCAGTGGCAGCTCTACGCCGCAGAATCATTATTCACCATTACTCACAAATTCACCGTCGTCCACTGCTGCGGGCACACCCAGCGGGGCTAGTATTACAAGCGGCGGATTGACTGGCAATACTGGTTGTGGCACTGGTGGTAGTGGAGGTTTTGTTTATAATATATGCTCTCCAACGCCACCACATAGTGCTAATACGTCCAGTGCTAGCGATATTTTAAAAATAACCGAAACCGATAGCGGTCAGGGTGTTCCTAACCACTCAACTACCCACCAATATCCAAATGTAATATCCCCACAACAAGAAACAGTCGTAGATGCTGCACCTAATACTCAAATTGTTAACAATCAGGAAACTTCTTCTCCCTCTAAAGTTGATTCCTGTTCCAGTATCGTGGAAAACGATGAACGATCCCGTGCTTCAGTTTTGCAAAAGGCTTCGATGTTCGAGAAACAAGCGGCTGCAGTTAAAAATACGCCACCACCTCCGTCGGCGGTGACACGTGGCACACCAACTACCGATTCTAGTATTTATGGTACTCGCTCTTCACAGCAGCACCATGGGCACCATCAGTATCAACATCATCAACAGCAGCCACAAGCTATAGATCAACAGGAAGTGGGTAAGTTTTCGTACACACATCCATAGAAATTTGTTTAATAAACAAACAAATGCATATACAAAGATTCTAACTTATTTACTGCATACACATACACATGCAATGACGATGTGCTCTCTACTTGCATCCTCCCTCTTACTTTTTAGCATTTTTTTCGTTTCCTGAAGCCTTTACAAAAATATAAATACAAATAATAAAAAATAAATATTCATTTGTAAATTTTTCTACATATATAGCCGGTGAATACATATTTATGCATTGAAAATGAAGATGATGATATAAAATTTGCATATGTATCGTTTAAAGTAATATTTTATTAAATTTTTGAGTTTTGTTGACCTTACTTCGTAAGAGATTTAAGAAACTCAGCAAAAAATAGGTAAATTTAATAAGAAAAAAAAAGAAATTCTCGCCGCCCTATTATAACACTTCTTTTGGACCAACAATTGCATAGACTTCGAATGGATTTTGAAAACTGCTTACTATAAATCCGTTTTGTACGGTTTGTGGGAACGAATATATTTCATATGATAAAAAATTACGGATCGCATCTGAAACCGATATGTGAAAGAAAGCATATCGGTCGAACTAGATAGCTTAAGTTTAAAACAAACAGTTTGCGTAACAAATAAGAAGGTTATGTTTCACATAAATTGCATTAGCATCGCGTCATGTATATACATAACAACTCAGAAAGTTATATAGTATTGCAAATACCTTAATCCTTCAAATATAAAGTAATTAAGTATTGGGATCTTGGGATGAATTGAACATTTGAAACTTGGTCGTTTTCGTTAATTCAACATATCTTATATTCAATATATCCTAAGTTAAAGTTTTTACTATTGTGGAGGTATTTGGAGACGTATCACATGGCTCCTTGCTCTAAAGTTCCGAATGGATTCAAAGAAGACCTACTTCAAGTTTGAATTTAATTTCTGCTACAAGTTATAAAGTGTATTTTTGGAACTATTGTGGGCGGTTCAAGTCATTTTTTAAACTAAGCTCAAATATTACAAATGAAAGAACTGATCTAATCCACACTCGTATATGGATAAAAGAGAAAAATTCAACTTTTATCAGTAGAAACATTCAACAGCAAGACCTAAAAATTAAATGAATGCTGATGTGCTGCTCGGTCTAATCTTAAGCGACAAACGCAACAATGCATTTTATATAAATCTAATGCAGACAATAGCGACTTGCGACTGAACGGATTTTTGTATTTCTGAGTAATGTCATATTTTCGCAGCGTAATATTTCCAAAAAAATCGCTGCACACTTTTTGTTCATTGTACGATACGTGACTTACGTGCTTATATTAAGGGGTGATGCACACAATATTCAAATCGACTTGAGATAACCCCATTCTTATTCACATTTCAGATCTTTTGTAGTATTTTTAATACCCACCACGGAAGCGAAAGGTATATTTCGTTTTGTCATTTGGTTTGTAACTACCAAAAGAAAACTTCGGAATATACATATTCTTGATCAGCATCAAATTTAGAATCGATTTAAGAACGTCCGTCTGGCCGTCAGTCCGTCTGTGTAATGTCTGTGGTAAACATTCTCCTAGTCCCAAAATTGAAGATATCGGCTTCAAATTTGGCAGAAACATTGGAAATTTTTTCACTGCCACGCCCACCAGTTACAATTTGGTTTTTTTCTTTTTTAAGATAAGGGCAATGGGTGGAAAAGATTCGGCACAGCCGAATATCACTTTCTTACTTGTTACGTATGCTATGAATGTGGAAAATATGGGTGGGATATGGAAAATTAACTGTGAAATCATCCGTAATTATAAAAATTAAGACAATTGTTAGTATTTTTGTTTAACCTTTGATAAATTCAAAAGAGACAATAGGAAGAATAATAAGTTTCTTGGAAATAAAGGTAACTTTTCTAACTTCTGTTAAATATTTGATAATGGTCTTGGTCTGTTTTAATATTTTGATCCGAATTGCTCTGAAAAAGTTTCGATCTCTTACGAATTACAGCAAAATTTTTCTGTTTTTCATTTGCTCCCACATTGATTTACAATTTTGTTTACTTTTTTATGTTTGTTTATTAAAGATTTTGTTTTCTGTTCTTTTGCTCTTTTTTATGTTTCTTTCTCTCTTTCTTTCTCTGTTTTCTTTACACAATAATACAATACACACCATACCCTACCCCTATCTTGCATTTAAAAAATGTACCCAAACAACCATCACCTACCAACCACCACACCTACCTTCCCAAATATAAAAAAAAAATATATCAATTTTATAATAAATAATTTCACTCAACAAAATTGATTGATATACTTGTACATAATAAAAAACGATGGCACCATTTTTGTTTTTATATTTTTTGTTTAATATCTAAATGTATAAATTGGTTGAAAAACAAAAAATTGAATTAAAAACGAAAACACTGCACCACACTGTACACGCACATATCTACCCCGCTCCTCTTCTCTATAGATAAGTGTTTTGAAGATTCGATACAAGAACTAAATAATTTAATTGGCGAATTAGACTCATTTCAACGGGAAATAGATGCGAGCAAGCAGCCTCAACAGCCACAGCAGCAGCAACAGAAAACACAACAACTATCGCCTGTTGCATCAGCAGACTCATATGATTGCAATGAGACTATGACAATAATTACTGATGAAAACAGCACAACCATCATATGCGAGCAACCCAACCATTCGCAGCCACAGATGTTAACTAAACACCATTTAGATTGTTGCAGTGCTAGCAATCAGACAAATAGTAGTGGTTGCGGCACTGATATTTCCGATACTACATCCGACGACTGTGGTGCAGATACGCAATCAATTACCAGTCTTAATTATCACAACAATAACAACAATAATGTTAATAATAGTAATTTGGTTAAACGTAATTTGAAATCGTTGTCTGAAGCGAACTATAACAGTGATTCCGAATTGAGTCGTTGTTATGTAAGTGAGACTAGTTCATTGATGGGCAGAGGTGATGGTGATGGCTATGAAAATCCTACATTTGCTTTATTTGCGGCTACCTCTTCTTCTTCTATAGCGTTTGAAGACAATCGTTCGGACAGTGCGATGATGCCGACCCGGCAAGCCTATGTGGATAATGCCAGTGATAACGGTAGTGGAGTTGTGGTTATTTATGATCATCAACCGCCTATTACTCCAGATATTGATTACGTCAAGCAAAATTCGGAAATCGTTATGTTGCGGACTAAACCCCAACAACAAATGCAATATCAGCAAGAAGTTTGCGAATTACAACAACTGCCAGCCAATCTTTGCGAGAATCTTACCTCACCCAGTGATGGGAGTGTGCAGCATGTGGCCACGGTTGCACCAGCGAAACAACGTCTTTCATCATTCCGTGCCTCCAGTGAACAGTTGCAATTGCTCAACAACAATACTATGGCCTCGAAAGGTATGCAAAATTCCAATTCTAAAATTCAAGAAAATGGCGAGCGAGTTATTACGCAAGGAACAATGACTGCCATGACCGCACAAAGCAGCAGCGATACCATAATACGAAGAAAATTACCACCAAAACCTCCTATGCTTAGTGTCTTAAATGGAAAACGTGACGTTCAAAGCGGCTTGAGAGGTTCAAAGCCCTTGGAATTAAATAACGCCATTAAAGAATACCATCAAAGTTTAAAAAAGCCTCTTAACGTCGATTTCAAAACGGATTTAGAAGCAAAAATACTTAAACAAAAACAAAAATTACTTTTACAAGAACAACAAGAAAAACATCAACAGCGGTTACAGCGACAATCATCATCACATCCATTGCCTAAAACATTTAATGTTGAATGTAATGCTCAATCAGCGATTACCGCTGCTCAGGCAATACCATCCTCATTATCAATAACAATAGCAGAAACAATAGCAACACCATCATCTGCTTCATTACCATCATCACAGTTGTCACTACCATCAAATGCTAGCCATAGTAATAATACATCAAATCATCCTTTAAACTCGTCATCAACGATAAAACATCACATATCAAATCTCTCAAATCATACGAATACTAAAATACCCGTAATGGCCGTTCATTCATTAAATGTTGTAGCAAATTCCTCAACACCTTTACCTCCTCCCCTGCCGCCATCAAACTCCGATACCGCCATCTGTAAATCTCCACCTACCGCGACACTCACGGCTACCGTGGGGAAACCGAGCATTACTCCACGACCAGCTTCTTTATCGGGTTCGTGTTCGCTTTTTTTTTTGTGTTTCGTTTTGAAAAAGGTTTTTGATTTACTATTGCTTTCCGGGTTTTGGGTGTAGAAATAACTTTTAATGCGTTCTAATATATAACATGGGTATGAATATTTTATCTAATCGTACCCATCAAAGGGAGTGCTAGGTTTGCATAGAAATACTCATCAAGGAGTGCAAAAATTATATATATTTTTGCTCAACAATGATATTTTTCATCACGAAACGATTCAACTTATTCGTCTGATTTCTTGGTTCCGTGCATGGCCTCGCCCGTAATTACCAAATAGCATATAATTTCTCGGTTTCTCCTATGTTATGACCGAAAAATTGTTTAATTTTTAGTTTAGACAAAAAATATAAGATTTGAAATACATGTGATAACTACGACAGATTACAATCGATATATTATTTTGAAATCAATTTCGGTACACAAGCTATATTCTAATGGGGCTGGATAATAGATTTGACCCCAAGTCGAAAAACAACTTCTTAATTGTTTTCATTTAGAGTTTATTATAGCGCAATTATATTTCATTTCACTTTGTGCTAAAATATGGGTCGGGGACAGCAGGCATTTTTAACGTTTTAACGAGGTGTATTTTCTTTCAAATTATTATTCATTCAAACATTTAAGACATTTTCTTTTGGTCATTGGTATTGTTCCCATCCTTTTAGACTTTTACCCAACTATTTGCTGAGTTCATTGTGTTTAAAATATTGGATTGGCGTAACACTTATTTGATCCCTTCCCTTATTTTTCCTCTTCTGCTTCATTTCATTTTTCAGATTATTATTTATTCACTTGGTGTTCATTTCTATACTTCAAAATCATCATTAGAACTTTCGCATCCCATTTGAAACTAAAAAACAAAGAAAAAAGAAAAATATAAAACAAACACATTCGGAAACATTTGAACATTTAATTCACCTATAAAAATGTATTTACAAATATTATACATGACAAAAGCAATAAACTTTTACTACTCCCACTGGATTGTGAACGTTGCTTGCCTGAAACGCATTTCAATATTTAAACAACAGCAGTTTAAAGCATTTTTATGAACTGGCAAAAATATCGACTATTTGCAGTTTTTAAGAAGTGATGACTTCAACACAAAATTTCATCACATTTGGATTTTAATTACATAACTTCGATGTATATTTAATTAGTTATTTTAAAATTCGAATGTTTTCGAAAATAATTTTGCTTTAAATTGTTTACATCAAATTAATATTAACATGCAATATATTTATTGAACTGTTATTGGTATTATGGTGTCTTTTGTGTCTTGTGCATAGCTAACAGTCACTGTTTTTAAAAATTGCATTCAAAAAAGTAATTGAAACTAATATCAAAATAAAATGGAAAAGAATATTTTGTAAACATTTCAATTTACTATTATTTAGGAGGAGGAAGCAACACGCGTGTAACTAGACGTTCGTCTGTAAATACTGCCAAACCACCGCCACCTATCAGACGTAGTTCATCAGTGACCCCTAGTCCAAATGCGCCAACAACGGTAAGTGTTCATATTTATATCATAACAAAATCAATGCTAAATCAATATACCGCCATAGAATATTTTACAATTAGTATGCAATTTTTGTCCAAAAAAAAATTCACGACAATTTAGAAGAAGCATTTACGATAGCACACAAAATTTTATGTTGGAAAATTTATATACTTTCTTTCTGTTTAAGTTATTAATTATTATTAATATTATTTTTAAAATTTTTATTTTCGATAATTTCTTCTTTTTTTTTTAAAATGTAAAATCACATTAATTACTTTAGCCTACACATCCAAACTCTACGAATTTATTGCACCATCAAACGCACTCATTAAATACATCCACCGAGAATTTGCCACCACCGCCGGCCTATTTACTCGAATCATCGCGGCACTTTTCCACCATCCCCTTAACATCGGCATTATCTTCACCAACAGCAGGGACAGGGCCAGCGGGTGGTATGTTAAATGCCTCACAAAAAGTAAGTGAAGCTGTAAAAGCTCTAACAGCGTTACGTTTACAAGCCGGTTCTCCTCATAATCCAAAACGTTTACATGGTGACCAGGAACATTTATCGCCTATATCGCCACATCAACAGTCAGTGTTACAGGTGAGCGGACGCAATTAGAGAAAAGGCTTAAAAGTTGTCTTTTAAAAGCTTTCAACGACCATTTATTTTTCGGGCTTTTAAACCAATTTTTGCTTATTTGTGGGGTCAGCTTTAAATTATTATTGAAATAACCAAATTTAAATTTAAAAAAGGTATGGTGCGTTTATAAAAGCTATTCTCACCACTCTTGAATGACTTGAAATTTGAAAAGCAGTTTTTGTAAATTATTATTTTCTTTAACATTTTCTCTGCTTTTAAGTTAATATTATCTATTTATTTATTTTCTTATAATTTTTTATCTCACCCACCAACACAACCTATTGCTTTAGAGTCCTAAATATCAAGTAGATATTTATACTACTACTACTACCACTACCTACACTAGCACTAGTAACATTACGACACCAACACCTAGATCTCCACTGCTGTTATCTATGCATGATCAACACAGATTTGAAGGTTATAGTCCTTATGTTGAATTTCAAACGACTGTTGCTAATAATAACTTAACGCCTAAACAAAACACTGTTAATGCCGACGCAATGCTTGATTTACATAATGAGTTCTCCCCAATTTACCAACAGTTATCACCGAAACAATACCATCATCAGCATACCAGATCTTCTCCCATATTGAAAACACCTTTATCTCTATCCCCAAATAATACCATAATTGATCTTGATGACGATCGCCCTCCGCCCCTACCACCACCAAATCCCCAACATTATAGACAACAACAACAACAACAGCAACAACAGAAAAGACAGAATCTATCTCAACTACCGCAGGGCCAATGCTACGACTCAGCCTTGCCTTCAATTAATAGCAATTATAAATTGATGCAACATATGCATCAGAAGCCATTTGAATGTCAAGAACAGAAACTATTGCATAATGTTAATAGTGAAGCCAGTTTTGGGTGTAATTCGCCAACTGTAAGTTTTTATTTAAATCCGATTGTCTAAAACCTACTAAAAGTGTTAACAGGATATGTTAAATAAGTATTTCATCGTGTGATGGATTGATAATAACTCACATTTTGTTTGCGTTGCCTTTATAGTAAATAATCAGCATAACACACTTACTAAACAGATGCGAAAAGTCCATAAAGTTGGATCGTTCATATCATAATGTAAACCTGTTTGTTTTTTTATCAATAAATTTGACTTTCATCACATTTATATTAGAACAGTTTCTTGTTTAAGCACTCGTAAGAACAATCAATCAACGCTGCATTATATTTGTACAAGTAGCACAAATATTGTCTTAAAATAACTCAACACCTAGAAAACAATTTTTTTTCCTTTTCTTTTCATTTACAGTCTTTTCGCACCTCATCGCCTGGCGGCATTTATGCACAACCAAAAATTTTAAACAATATGTCTAGTTTTCGTACACCTAGCCCAGGGCCCAATAACCATCAAGCACCATCATCAATACAAGCTACTCATATACCAAATCAACCCAAAACCAATCCCAATTTAATTGCTCAGCTCAATGCAAGACTTAACAATAAACAACAGCAATCACAACCAGCGACAGCGACGGAGAGCGTTTATGGTACGTCAGGTGCTAATAATCAAAATAACCAGCATCAGCAGCTAGATAGCGATATTTACATGCGTAGCTATGGTCAGCAATATGCTCAGATGCAATCGCAACAACAACAACAACAAAATCAGCAGCAAGTGTCCATACACGGCAATCGACAAGAACAGTTGCAACAGCAGCATACTTACGACGGTAAATCCATTGAAAATATCAAATCTAAAGTTTATGGTAGTTTTAGCACTTCATCACCTATAACATCATCATCATCATCATCATCTACAACTACTACTACAGCAACAACCACTACAGCTATAACACATCATATCTCACACACAGGGCTGACTGCTTCGGCCAGTTTCAATGCTTCCCCTCATTTTCCTCTCTCATCATCTACATCATCACTATTATCCAAAGTAACTTCATTTAGCAAAGAAACCCCACAATCATCGAGTAGTGGTGTAGTAGGCAAATCAGCCAACATCACTTCATATCATACTTTGCATAGTCATTGTTCTTCTTCTCCTTCCTCTGCTAACACTACTACTATTGCTACTACTACTACTGCTTCAGCTTCAGCTTCTCACTATTATCCTTCTACAAATTCGCAAAATGCAGTCGTCGAAACTAATTCAAACAGAAATCAAAATCAATATTCGACAAATCTTAGTAATTCTGGACAATACTATGCGCCCAAACATTCGACTATAGCTGGCGGCACATCAGCACATCATCAATCCGGTCATGTCACGGCATCGCAAAGGCATTCGCAATTGCATCAACGAGAATCGCAACCACATCAGCAAACACATTATACATGTCCACCACCTCTCGAAAATCCCCCACCTCCACCCTTTGTCGGTAACAACAATACGGCGACTATGCCCAAACGTGGTTCGGGCGGTGGCGGGGGTCTTTACCATCAGCAACAGCAGCAAGCAAAATCGAATGTATTTAGTTCAGTTTCGTCTTCTGCTACTTTGCCGAAACGTCTGCATCAACAACACATGCAGCAACAACAGCAACAGCAGCAACAGCAACATCAGCATGGACTTTATGGTATTCACTCCGTCCAACAGCAACAATATCATGCTCCAGCCGCCATTACCGCCACTGCCGGTTCCGGGCAACACCAATCCCAGCAATACCAAACATCCCAATCGCCTCTAATTCACCGCCCACCTATGCCACTGCCTCATGAACATTCACACTTATCGCCAACCTCCGACATTGTTCAATATAATTCGATCAATAAACAGAAAATTTCCCATAAACAACCACCGATACCCTCTCGTCATTCCAGTGCCCAGCAGAAAATTTTTGTAGCCACTAATCCTTTCATGCAGACCACAACTACCAGCATGTATTATCATTCGTCAGAAGCACAGGCAACTGCAAATTTCAATGCTCACTCGCAACCGGTTTCCTCTTTAAGCAATTCACCTACTCCTTCATCGTCCGTAGCTAGCATTTACGGTACCAGCAGTCGCCGTAGTAGCGCTAGTGCCAGTGGTGTTGGTAGTCTTGCTCATTCTCATAATTTGACTAACAGTGGTCATTATGAGATCGGCGGTAATGGTGGCGGTTCTTCTGCATATTATAATCATCATCACAATTCCTCCCACAATTCAAGTGAGAAATCGTTTATTTCAAGATATTTGTTGTTGTTTTCATGAGTTTGACTTTTTCGTTTTCTGTTCATTTTCAATTCCTTGTTTCTATTTTTCCAGTTGAAAAGCTTTGATTTGAATTTTGAATTTTATATCTTTTTTTTGTTTTTTTTATTTATTTTGAAAACTCTCGTACTCAGATGCATGAAATCCTTTGTCCTTTTTTAAATATTCTTAAAAGGTTTACAATTTTCTTTTTATTCTTCGATATACGGATATAATAATAAACAACGTTTGTGTTCAACATTTATTGCTGCTGCATTTTGCTTACTTAAGGTATTATATAAAAAGCTTTCTCAAATCATTCTCCGCCTCTTTTTAATATTCTTATTTCTTGTTCATCTCATTCTCATCATAAAGTGCACTGCTAGGAAACTCCTTTTGCTTCTTTCTTCTCTTATTTATTATTTGGCACAAATTTTTTTCTTCAGCATTCGGAGACCTATTTATTCGATTTTTTTATTAACCATAAAGAACTTGCTACATAAGTGAAGTTAACAACGTAACATACATTCTGTTTAATACTTCGATGTTCTGAGTAAAAATGACAATGGGGAGATAAGAAACTAATTAGAATTGAAATAATCGAAAAATGGCAGTTTTTTACTGATATTATTATTCAAATATTATTTACTGCTCTTGCTATGACTTCGTTTTTACATCATAAAGATATAAGAAATTTATGTACAAATTAAGTTGAATCACTTGTGAATTTTATTTTGTTTTATTTGATTGATTTCGCTGATGTGAGTTCACAATGCTTTGTGCGTTCGTAAGAAATATCAGATACAGTAATGTTAGCGATTTCCTTAATAATTCAGACTTTTGAGAGTAAAACCAGTTCATAGATGTAGCTGCTCACTCTGAGGGCTGTAATTACGCGACGATTTGCTGTTATGTAATTTGATCTTTAACCTATAGTCCTAAGCTTTTTCCTTAGATTTGTTGGCGTTCGTTCATCTACTCCTAATTTATCAGTTTTCTTTCTGTAATTTTAACGTTTTATCTGCGTACGTATTATGACAATCAAACTTAGAAATCGGCATCACTGTCGACTGATCCGGTAATCCAATTCTCAATGACGTCGTCTAAGCCGAGACGTCTTATCATATCTTATTATAGATCGTCATTACAATTTTGTTATTCAAGCCTAACAAAATAATATAAAGCCTAAGGAGGAGACTGTTTTCGACGAATATTCTTAACCCATTGCGAACAGGATATTTTTCTGGTGCAAGTATCAATTGGCTAGAGTATACTTAGTTTTACGAAGTTATTTCTCCCTTAATATTATAGGCTAAAGTATAATATTAAAAAATATATTGATTTGTTGTACTTAATAGTGTTTAAAATAGATTGAAAAATGAACTTTTAATCTTTGCTAACGCTTTCACCTGCAGGGTTTCCCGGTCAATATTCGTTAATCTTTTCGGTTTTCGCCACCTGCATAAAGTGCATTTAGTTTACAACAAAAGCAAGTAGAACGTTGTGATCTTTTTTTTTGCCTTTGGCTTTTCTCAACATTTTTGAAAATTTCATTTAAAAGACAATCCGAGGTAGTTTTTTAACAAATATGTGACTTTCGAAATGCAACTTACGGTACCTTTTGGTCATAAAATAATGCTTATCCAGAGTTTATTGAGAACTGTCTGCCCGGAAACATCTCCTCTCCGAAAAGATTAATAAAAATGATGACAAATTATTCAACCAAAAAATTTCTACAAATATTAATTATAAAATAATTATTTCACGATCATTAATAACATCTTACTGCTGGCTGCAACTTCTATGAAAACTGCGAAGAGTTAAATTTCATAAAAACTTGGTATATCTAACATATAACGCATATTTTGTTTATAACGAGGCAGGCGTAAGACTATTACAATAACAACTTTTTAGGTGGTTATAAGTTCCAGATTTTGTAGGAAGCTTTTTTTTAAATTCTTTTATAAAATGAATATATAAATTTTTTCTTCCATTTAACGCTTAATTATTTTATGTTGAAGTTTGTTTTAAGTGTTAACTCTTGAAGATTAAGAGTTAAAAGCATTAATAATTAACAACTTTGTTTATTAAATCGGCATAATGTACGCGCTTTTAAACTTTGCGTTTTTTTTTCTTTTTCCTGTCCATCTGAAATCGAATCATACCATATAGACTATGCGAGTGCAGTAAATACTGATAAAACTGGTAGTATACGAACAAAAGCAAAAGCAGAATTCCTAGAGAATTTAAATGCAAAATTAGCCAAACAAGGTCTGTCAGGACGAGCGTTTGCAGTACGTAATCTCATCAACAGTAAAGCTTTGGTAAGTAAAACTCTAAAAAGAAGGAGAGAAAGAGAGGGAGGAAACACTTTTTTTATTTATTAAATCACTAGTGCTACAATTAGCACTTAGCAGTTTTTGTAATTTCTTCAAGTTTAAGTTTTTTTTTATTAAATAATTTTCTTAACTTTTTTAAAACTCAAATTAATGGCAATTTTTTTAAATTTATATATGTATGTGTATTTGTAATCGTGTGTATATATTATATATATATATATATATATATATATATATATATATATATATTTAGATGTATCAAAATCCTCAAACACTTACACGTCCTAGTGCACAATATCGCAATATTTCCTGTTCTGTCATCAATCAATTCAACTCAATTTCCGATGAAGCGCTATAAAGGTATTTTCGTAATGGAATTTTGTTTTTCCTATATATTGGTTTATTTACATGCATATTGTAATAATAATCACTTGACATCACATATAGCTTTATTTAACTATTCTTGTTGTGTCGTTTCGCTTCTCACATTTATCGCTTACGTACTAAATTATTCATAAACTTCAGCAATAATTCATTGTTTCTTACGTCGTTTCTTTAATAACTTTAAAGAAAATTAATTTTATAAACATAAAATATAATAATAATATATCTCAATAACAACTGTACTCACACGCATCGAAAATACTACGTTTCTTAATACAATAAAGATCGTCGGGTCTCGAAATATTTCTCACCATCAATTAAAAATATGTACAGTCGTTTATTTATGAGCTCGATTATTTATTAATTCTCGAGTAAATAGGCTTATGTATATATATACATACAATGAATGAATGAAAGGAATGAAAGTATGGAGTTATCTAATTTGTGGTTCCGAAACTAAACGTAAATACAACGCACTTTTGATTTGATATTTGGATGACATTTTTTGATATATTGTTTGGACTTTGCTATTATTTGCGGAATATCACCATTAATCAAGTGTTCTCTACGGAACATCTTACAAGTCTAGATCCTTTCAAGATAATTTCTAATGACTTGTCTGCACATAGCGGGCAAAGGCTCGGCCATAACTTGACCGAAGTTCGCTTTCAAAGAGTGAAGAGTTTCACGATTGTTCACATAAACCAAATTCTGCTTGGATAAATTTGGATCCTCTTCGACACTTTCACTAACGACATCAATAATTTCGATCGATCGTGTGCTTCAATTATGTAAGGGCCTTGACAAATCTGTTGCAAATCCAGTTCCTTCAAACTGCTTCACAGTCTTGCCTATAGTACGCCCAGATGGACGATTAAGTCAACCATAATCTGTTCGCAATGTACGAAACGTACCTACTACAGTAGTAGTAAATTTGTACTATTTAAACGCCTACAGCGGTTGCTAAATAATCTATATTGCAAAGTGGCAAAAATTAGACTAAATATAAGATACCCTGGATGACGATTCTGTTTTACGTATGTTACTGAAACAAGGTTAACTAATCCATACAACGAAATGGATAAACCTGTACTTCATATAATTTTTGTGAATATATTCATTGAGGAATTCTAAGGGGAAAAGTTAATTTATAACTAAATCCTGGAATTAACATCGTCATGTTAAGACTGCATTACGGTTCGCTTGATTATAAATATAAATGATTAGAAGAGGAATTTTTTATTTGATGAAATAAGCTATAACCGGTAACTTGGCGGTGATGCATCTATTAATTAATTTTAATGTTTATTCATTGCGTCATCGTCGAAAAATGTAGAAAATTGATCTTTTCTCAGATGGGTTTTTTTTTCTACTTAAATATATCTGTCCGCTTGTCGATTTATTGAAATCATCATTGAAAACATAGCTGTGTACGCTACTTGAAGTTTCATATGAACTTCCTTTTTGTTTCATCTTATTTTTTACGCTCAGCAGTGAGGAAAAGTTTTCCAATGAAACGAAAAACAATAAATTTCAAGAGAAATATCAAAAGTTTTTCATCGAAAATGTTTATTATGTTTACGTAATCTATCGACACCTGTAAACAGTTTTTCTTTTTTTTTTTGCTTGCTACCAGCAGTTACGGGTGAAATTTTCAATTTCTTTAATTTTTTTTATTTGCTCATTAAATCAATGTGCACATAAGTCCATAAGTGTTGCTTAAACTGAAAAGCTGAAACAGACAGTTTGATCTGAAATGTGGCATAAAGTTTCTTCTCAATTCATGCCCGTTCTAAATAAGCATTTATGCGATTTGAATATAATTTACCTTTGGTGATGGGGACCCGAGATTCATTTCAAGTCAAATACAATTTCTTTATTTGTCTTAATTTTTTTTCCTTTGGCTAATAAAGCAATGCTTCCATTTTTTTATTTATATGATCAAACAAACTTTACTTGCTTCGTTCGAAAATATGATTCACATTTTAATTTGTCTTCGCCGAAAATATGATAAACACTTAGTTATTTGTATTCCTTATCAAATGTCAAAGGATGGCACTAAAAGTTTTAATCTAAAAAAAAAATTTAGTTGATTCTACCGTTTGCAAGAACCTGTATATGTCTGCATCATCATTTCTTGTTTTTCCTATATTGCAACAATGTTTTAAAGACATCATAAAAAAACGTCCGCCAGTAAAATTCGAAACAATTTTAATGATAATTAACCAATGCTGCATATGGCCTGGCGGGTATTATTTTAACGGTTCTGTATTCTAAATCAAAGGCTTTTGTCATATGTCGCGAACCTATTATGTCTTTATTTATAGATTTACCAAATCCTTTTAACTCATAGAAATATTCGTCGGCAATCAAATTAAGCCCATATATATTTGCAACATGCAAAACCTGTCCGGCACCTTGGCATTTATTGAAATAATAGTTGCAACATCAAACGTGCCTAAAAGATGGACAAACTCGATCTGGAACTTGCTCTTATAACTAGCGTTTTCTCTCGCGGTTTGAAATATTTCAAGATCTGATTCGTAACCACCAATAATTTCCATGTTTTTTTTTTCGTTGTGTCCAAGAAATTATTGAACTTTTAGTTCGAAGCTTTAAATCTTCGCTTAACGTTTTTCTTAATAAATTCTTTGAATCGTAGTCGAAAGTCACCTCATTGAGAGTAAGGAGTGATATATGCCTGAAGGGCGGACGATATATACCACGCGCGGACGCGCGGTACGATATATGATCGATTTGAATTCCGCTTAATAGTAAATACTAATAGATTCAACTTAATATAAATTCTTACTTGTATGGCCTTAAAACTGCTAATTGCGAAATAAAATTACGTTTTAAATTCCCGGAAATATAATATTTTTCGAAAAATGTAAAACATATTTTCCAACAAAGGTAATCAATTATATTCTTAAGTTAATTTACACATAAAACATAACTTAAATTTCTGTTTGCATAGAGAAATTATGAATTTTATTTCATTATTAATAATACTTTCCCATATGTATACAATTACAGCCAGATCCTCGTATTTGTCATGAATCGCTGATGGATCAAATTAAGCGTGGAGCTACTTTGAAACGTAATCAAAAGATAAATGATCGCAGTGCACCGAAAATTTATTAAAAGCGTTAAAACAAATATATTTCTTGTTCCTTACATCCCGTTTTCTATCTCCATCTCTACTTTCTTTGCTCAAGGCAGTAACCTAGATATAATAAATCGATCGATATCAAATGTTAAACAACATAATCATTTTTAAATACTTTTTCTAATTTTTCTACGATTCTTTTCAAACTAAAATGTATTCATATTTATATATTGTAATAGTAACCCGCCCTGCGGTTTAAGTAAAAAGTAAAAACAAAAAACAAAAAATAAAATGAAAAACCAAAATGGAAAACCGAAGTGAATACACATACAAATTAAAAATTTGAAATCCCATGAATAGTAAAAACTGCAGTAAATAAAATGAAATATTTTATTTTTAATTACTAATATTTAAAGTTATTAAAAATATATATATTTCCCTTCGGCTAATTAATCAAACAATCGAAACAATTTCTCGCTTACCGTACTTTACAATTTAATTAATTAGTTTATAATTATTATTAATTTTTTTCTTATACCTACATCTTTTTGTTAATAAAATAATGAATTGAATTTTATTTTTTAATATATAATTTTTTATTTATTGCTTAAAATCATTTCTCTAATACTATTTGAAAGTAATCGATTTTTAAGCTTTATTTTCGTTATCTGTTTACTTTTTTCTTCTACTATTTGTTAATAACGTTTTTAATATGTTAAACTAAATTAATAACTAAAATAAATTATATTCTAACATAATTTATGTATCGTATGTATATATTTAATATATATATTAAAATTTATACAAAAAATTTATTTAAACGACATTTCGAAAAGTCTAAGGGAAACAAAACAACCAAGAGCCCCACAATAGACACACTATTACTCAGCATAATCATTAATAAATGATAATAATAACAAAAAACAAACAAAAAAGAGATCAACATACATAGGTCGTACATATATCGAAATACATTTATAGACCCTATATACTATTTATGATAATAATATGCTTGAATTGAATTACAATAAAACTTTATCACTAATAAAATAAAACTATTGTCAATTTTTCTTTTTGAATCTTCATTACAAAATTTGCAACCTTACGCGAATATATTCATTGTAAAGGTTTCAACAGGTGGACTGAAAAGTTCGTAGGCTAACATTGAAAATTTTTTTTTTTTGATAGACTTTGATTTTATTATTCAATATAATTGCCTTCGAGGGCGATACGACGATTTTAGCGGTCATACAATTTTTCGATACCATTTTTATACTACGATTTGTGTAGCCGCAAAATAGTCGCTTCATCACGTGCAGCCCACTCAGCTGACTGTCGATTGGACTCCGGTGTGAAATAATGGAGCCATGTTTCATCCATTGTCACAGCTCCACACACTGCTTAGAATCATCAATTCGATGTTAATTTTGGTCGATTGTGAGCGCGGCACCCACGTTGAACAGAGCTTTCGTATATCCAAATATTCATTCACGATATGTCCAACAAGTTCCTTTGATATCCTTAGGGTGTCAGCTACCTCCATCAACTTCACTTTATGGGTATCCGAAATTATTATGTGGACTTTTTTGATGTTTTCGTCGATAATAGCCTCTTTGAGGCGTCCACTGCGTGCATCGTCCTCGGTGCTCATTTCGCCTCGTTTAAATTAAGCAAACCACTTCTCTATGGTTGGTTTTCCTAGTGCAAAGTCCGAATAATGTTTATCAAGCCAAGTTTTGGCTTCAATAGCATTGTTTTTCACCAAAAAGCAATGCTTTATTAACACACGAAATTACTTTTTGTCCATTTTTTCAAACCAGCAAAAGTTGCTTCACTAAAAATGCTATAACTCACATACTAATAGTGCAACAGTTGTCAAATTTATATACGTGTCCTTTGAAGGTTAGGGCTAACTAAAAATCATATCGATTTAATACTAGTAGCGCTATCTATGTGTCGGTCTACTAACTTTTCAGCCCACCTGTTAGATCGTAGTAGTTTACTTTTCAAGTCAACCCGTTTTAACCTCTGTGCTGTGGATGACCGGTGGCCTCACTTAAATTGAAAGAATCAATAAATCTTACTTTTGCTAAAAAAACGAATAAATAAATAAAAAAGTATTCAACATTTTCATCCAATTCCAATTTAAATTGAAGCCAAGACTATGCACATAATTTAATCTTCTAATCTATTATAGAAGAGAGGACTTTGCCATTATAAAGTAGCTTTTCTTGTCTTTCTTATTATGAAATACAGCTTAGGCAGTAATTAATCAATTGTTGCGATTTTGTTAAAAAGCTTAATGACTAATTCAACAACCGAACTTTAAATCTCTTCGTTGCGATGGCCCTGGACGCGATTCTTGGAGCAGCCTGACCGTACATTGCAATCAAAATCGAAATTTAAATTAAAATGCTGATGTACTTAAAGAGTGTAGCTGCTGAATTTCTATACAAGTGCAGTGATAAGTTACGGACAGAATCCAGTGATTGCTTGAAGTTTCTGGGTAACGGATCCTTACGAACGCGTTACATGAATAAAACCACGATATGAAAGTGATTCTTGTTAAAAGGTCGAGAAAACGTAGTTACTTAAAATTAAAAATAAAACAAAGGACATTAGGTTTTCTGTTTTTGTGTTTGGAATAAATCAGACGAGTTTAATTGTTTGGAAAAAAGAGAGTAAAACTTTAAATCTTATATACGCATGTGAAAATATGGTGCACGTGACTATTGAGCATTTGCTAATGGTGACATAGTTCAATACCAAGTAGAAACCGAAGAGTGTAACAAAAAGCCGTAACAACAACGTCTAGCCCAAAGCAAAGAACTTGCACATATATACAATAAAACAACTACCTATAATGATATTGTAAGAAGATGTTTTTTTTACTAACAGGATGTGATTTAAAGAAATACTAAAATGTTTAGAGAAACTAAAAAATTAATTAAAAATTAAAAAAACATTTGTATGAAATAATCAAACCTACTTTAATGATTATTTGCTTTTTTTATTCACAATAAATGTGCTTATATGTGAAAGTATTTGAAGTACTTAAAATTGTAACACAGCAGAAACTTTGCATTTAATTCGGTATTTGAATATTTTTTACAACTGCTTGACCGATGATTACCGTACGATCACATTCTAATTATCGTGATTAGTTTAATTAACAACAATCGCATCATAGACACAAAACAACAATCACAACAAAACGCACAGTACTCTGCTATACATTGTGTTCTGTATATTCCCTGATCTGTGGTACACGCCAGAAGCAGCCATCATGAAACCGCATCCTTGTGAAACCCGTATCAAATTGAAAGTCCCACATCATACTGACTAAATCTTCGTGAGGCGGACTGTCTGGACAGCCATGAGGAATACCCCGGCAAAAGACAACCGTTACAAGGTTTACAAAAAAAAATATTCAATTCTTAACGAATTTCTCCCTTTTTTCTCAGAGACTGCGTCAATGTGCTATAAGATACTGAATAAGGTAAAACAAGCAGAATCTATTGTTTTAGATCGGTCGTTATTCTCAGTAACATCTTTAGAAAGTGGACTGTAAAATTTTATACCCATCATGTATTACCGCAATGTTCTGGCCAATAAACAAAAAAGAAAAAGGATTCGTATAGTTCTTTTACATCTTTAAACAATTATTTTCTTTATTATATTAATCGATAATCTTCTATATTTTCAATAATTGCATAAAATTCTTAGTTTCATAACTAAAAAGAAAAATAATATGTTCATTCGAGCATTTTGGTGAAAATCATTTTTAAACCTATTAACTTGGTCTAAATCAAATAATAAAAAAATTAAGAAATCAAGGCAAATAAATTCGTTCAAATGCTGCATCCCCTGGACTGATTAACAAACCCATAAATCATACACAAAGATAGATAAAGAAATAAAAGCTTTCGCCACAAAAGGCTTCCTTCAGGTTTTCAAAACGAACTAAAATATGTATGTAATGAAATCAATTCTTAGACTAGAGGAATCAATTAAAATAGGCTATCGGCTCTTTTTTAAGGAACTTATATTAAATATTAAGCTTAGTAGTTTTAATAAAGTTATATATTAAATTGGTGTTATGTTCGGTAGTTGATTTCAGGATGTCCATGGGATTAGTTGATCCAAATGTGATTCTTCTAATAAGAGTACGATTTACGCAGTTGCAAAGAAGGCGTTTTATTGTGAGAATTTGACCACAGCTGCAGATAGGGGCAGAAGATTTCTTAAGTATCCATTGGTGTGTGGCAATGGTATGTCCAAGGCGAATCCTCGTAAATGTTCTAATCTTGACTTTGCCAATATTAGATGGATATATTGGAGGAACAAGTTCCGGATTAACAGATGAATAGTGCTGATGATAAAAACAATAAAATCAAAAAAAAGTGAAAAAGACGCAACAGTAGCAAGGACAAAGTATCTCGATATAAAGATCAATAAAACCAAAATTTAACAAATCAATTAAATTCAAATAAAAAAGAAGAAGAAATAATAAATAACTTAAACTACCGCTGACTACGCTGACGCATTCACATTTTCAACGGCAACGCAGCAAACTATCTCTTACTTCTGCTGAATGCTTCAACAAGAAGAAGAAGTAATGTTTATTATTACATCAAGACTGACGACAGGCCATCTCCAAACCAAGGAGAAAAAAAATATTTAGAAAAACCATATAAAACTTAAACAAGCCAAATAAAAAAGACAAAAGCCCATCATGTCTTATATGCTACCGCATTTACATAATGGATGGCAAGTAGACCAAGCGATTCTTTCGGAGGAAGATCGTGTGGTTGTAAGTAAAGTTAAAATTCCCGTTTTAAATTCGGCTTATAACAAAAAACCTTTTGCATCTTTACCAGGTGATACGCTTTGGCCATGATTGGGATCCGGCATGCATGAAAATGGATGAAGTTTTATATAGCATAGCAGAAAAGGTAAAAAATTTTGCTATCATTTATCTGGTGGATATTACTGAAGTTCCTGATTTTAACAAAATGTATGAATTATATGATCCCTGCACAGTCATGTTTTTCTTTCGTAATAAGCATATTATGATCGACTTGGGCACCGGCAACAATAACAAAATTAATTGGCCTCTGGAGGATAAACAAGAAATGATTGACATCATTGAGACAGTATACCGCGGTGCACGAAAAGGACGCGGTTTAGTAGTTTCACCTAAAGATTATTCAACAAAATATCGATATTAAGTTAGATTTAATAATAAGGCATTTCAGAACAAAAAGGATACAAAATTATTTACATTTTCAATGCCGATAGTGTTTATAATCTAAATTTCATTGTACTATTGCGCGAATAATGTCATAGAGATAGAAGTATTTAAAAAAAAATTAAATGCACAGAGAATTGTACTGCTATACGTAAGTAAATTGTAACTTATAAAACTGATTTTGTTTAACTCTCGTCCTTGATAATAGTTATAAAACTGCGGTTTGAAAGTTATATTAGGAAAATGTTCATAAAACTACGGTTCCCAGGTTATATTGGGAAAATATTGTCAAGTTACATTGGGGAAACGTGTACACCTTCTAGTAGTGTAAGGGGGTTTCAGGTAGTTTTTACTTTAGAAATTTGTGTCGTGATTCATTGGTAAGTTAGTTTATTTTTACAAATACATTAATATTATCCGGTGCAGATATTATAAACGTCTACGACCTCAGAGGCTTTAAAAATGAACTCCTCCCAAAATACAGTCTCCCTTACGCTCGAACTTCTACATTTAAAGGATACACAAATTTGATCGGAAATATTGCGGGTACGCATTTATATGCTATTGGCACAAACACCCACTTAAAGTTAAGGTGGATTGCTTAATCAAATCAAAAACGAAGACAGATGCTAATTAATTAAAGGATTGCATACTGTCCTTCAGATGTACAGCCGGAAAATTCAAGACATTAGCTAGGAGAAGATTGTAACATTCTCTGTCCTCTTTTTTTCTTTGTAGGTAGATCTCGTTGTGGTCCATCCAGTTTCTTAGTAATATGCATAATTATGAATTTAAAATTTTTAAATAACTTTTTTTGCCTTGTTTCAGCACAGTAAAATAAGAGCAGCTGGCCACCTCATTAGTTGAAACCTGCAACAGCTGTTTACTATTTCTTTTTGTCTTACATTAATACATAGTTACGTGTAATGCCGGCTTTATGTGGAAAAGTACAAAAGTATTAGACATGGCTTTGAAGTATATAGGTTCGTATTGGCTAATTGCAATTGTGGCTTTAGGTGTGTGCTTTTACTTTTCTATTTTCTTTTTACATTGTTTGTAGACATTGGTGCGAATTTAACTGATTCTATGTTTTATGGAATTTATAACGGCACGAGAAAACATCCTGAAGATTTGGATTTAGTTTTACAACGTGCCTGGCAAACAGGGCTAGAAAAAATAATTATTACAGTAGGAACACTAAACGAAGCTGACCATGCTCTACAAATAGCCAGTAAAGATGGCAAGTAAATTACCGTAAAATCGTAACCATTATAAGTCTGTTAAGCAATCGTTATTATTAAACAACTTTTCAGAACGTTTATATGTAACACTGGGCACTCATCCAACGCGGTGTGGAGAATTTCTGAATGATGCCGTAGAATATTATGAAGGTCTACAAAGCAAAATTTTATCTAATCCAAAGAAAATAGTAGCTATTGGTGAATGCGGGCTCGATTATGACCGTTTACACTTCTGTGATAAAGAAACACAGAAAATCTATTTTGAAAAACAACTAAGTTTAGCAAAAGAATTCCAATTGCCGTTGTTCCTGCATTGTCGAAACTCTCATGAGGATTTTATGTGCATATTGGAAAGAAATCGTTCTGTGTTTGAAGCATGTAGTAGTGGTGGTGTAGTGCATAGTTTCGATGGGTCTTTGGAGGAAGCTCAAAAAATTCTTAATTTTCATCCACAATTTTATTTGGGCATAAATGGTTGCTCATTGAAAACTACAGGCAATCTTAAGGTAGTATCTCAATTACTCAATGGAATGACTTATGATAGGATCTAATTGCCATTGGTGAGGCATGCACCCTACACATGCTGGTTTTCAATTTTTGTGGAAACCAAATTTCCGACTGTAAAAAAAAAAGAAAAATGGTTAGCAGAGTCATTAATAGATGGTCGCTGCGAACCCTGTCAAATTAGGTAATATCTTAAGAGAAAATAATTACAATTTCGAAAATAATTTCAAATTCTTATGTTTTTACTCCGCAGTCAGGTTTTAGAAGTTGTAGCTGGCATAAAGAAGCAATCTATTAACAAGTTAGCCGATGTTGTATACGAGAACACGATGAAATTGTTTTTTAATAAGGAAATAAAATGAAATCTGCACTTAATTTAAACGGTGGTTTTTACTCTTTAGTTTAGATCTGTACGTCTAAATATCATGAAAAGCAATGTTCAAATAGCCATGTATGTATTTAAAATAAAAAGAAATGGACTTTAGAAAGTTTAGTAATTTTATTTAATAAGTTTGTTTTATTAACAGCAACTAGTTATTAACGAAAGTTGTAATAATATTATTAAAAAAAGTAATTAAATAAGAATAATATTTGCAATAAGAAAAGAGAGTAATATTAATTTAATAAAAAAGGAAAATATTTCGTTAGAAACTACTGAAGTTACGTAAATAATAATAATAAAATAATCCGCTTAAGATAAATCGTTCCTCATCCGAATGCTATACAGATTGAGCTTGATAGCCTCATACCTAGAGTAGCAAAAAACAGGACTTTGTCGTTCGAAAGGAAAATGAATCTTTGCGTTTAACATAAAAAATATTTTGGCAAATGATTCCAAATAAATCCGAGCAATGTAAAGCAATCGCATTCGACTCATATTTACCACACAGCAAATATAAATGTTCAGAATGTTCTTTGGACTCGTCCAGGGTTAAAGATAAGACGGTATTTTGCACCTTTAAATGCTCCATTTTGCGTTGCAAACGTTGCAGTTCCTGATTGAGTTGCGATGGCTCGACAAAGGCTTCCATTAAACTATGACTGTTCAGCTTCAAGTCAGATACCAAGTTTTCCACAATATTAGCATTGTTCAACTATTGAGAAGTGTTAAAAGTACATTTTTTGTATACCCAATAAAGTCGTAATAAAGTTAAATATATTAATGATATTATGTTCTCCAGACACTTTCAAGATGTCTGTAGGAGTGGACGCTCCTAATATGAATCTTCGAAGTATGGAAAGCTATAGATTGACATTCACAAAGTATATTTTAATTGTAAGGTTTTGCTCACATTCCTAAGGTATATATGCCCTTGGATTTATACTGAAAAGAAGTTTTGAGAACGATGAAGTCCAAATTGGAGAAGTGACTAATATGTTTCGCCCCGTTTATATATACCTTTATATTCGGGCAATATATGTTAAATCAACGGTTTGCGTATGGCACTATAATTATGACTAGCGTCTAAACATTTGTGCAGTCTCCATAGATAGATTTGGGAATTACAATTTAATTAAAATATACAGTTTGAACGACAAGATAAGAGAACTGATATGTAAGGGATGCAAAGGAAAATAATTGTGTACCAACGTACTTAAGTTCTTGTTGTGATATTACGCGCAAAATGAAGAGCAACAAAATAAATATTTCTTTATTTGCTATAGTGCTATTTATTTTCAATTTTTTTAGAAATGCTTCTAACCTATATTCTCAGAATTATGTAAAAAAAAATTCTATAAATCGTTGTTTTTCCTATCTCCTCCTCTGCCCACATTCTCTTTATCTCCTTTTTACGTCGGTTTTTACAAAAAAATTAGTTTGCGCGCTGTGTAAATTTTTAGCTGCTCAACCAGTTATAACCGTTTTCTTCCCGACAATATATTTTTACATATTTTATAAAATTACAGAAAGTCAATTGCAATATAAGTTTTATTAATAAAAGATAAAATTAATATACGAACACAAAAGTTAGAAAGACAAAATATAATAGATTATTTGTTTTAGTTGGATACGTAAATAACTTCAGTTAAAACGAATTCCATCTGAGCAAGCAGTCAAACTACACTTCATCCCATTTCTTAAATTCTGTACCTTCGGGAGGCTTAACTTCCACCGGTTGTTTGGAAACTTCATTCCAATTCGTACTAAGGACTGTTCCGCCAGATTCGGAAAAGGATTTATTCATGGCTTTTTGCACTTCAGGCGAGGAAGAACTGTAGATTTTCTTAAATAAACGTTGCAGGGCTTCCTCGCTTTGTGCTTCCTCTTCTTCCTTTTTTTCCAACTCCTTAGCCAAAGTATCCCAGTTTTTTTTGTGCATTGGCGGTAGAGCAATTAATGCATGCGCTGCGGTTTCTTTTTTAGCCTCTAACGCTTCCCAACGTAGACCAGTTTCTTTCGCCAACGTTATCTCTACTTTGGACGGATAATCCTTATAGGAAGAACGTTCCACATTAACGGGAGCATAAAGTCTTAAGTTGAGTTCATAGCCATCTGCTATCATGTTTAAATGCTGTGGCTTGATTTCAACTTTATAGTTCTTTTCCTTGGGATTTTTTAACATCACTGTTACGACAACTTTTGCATCCGATTGATACCAATCATGACGAACGGACATCTTCGCAATTAATTGCTATTATGTTATTTTGTTTTTTTTATTTTTTGTTTCTTGAGAAATAGTTATTATTTTGATATACTTGCTAATTTAAAATTGTTCAGCTCTCGAGATGATTGTCAAATTTATATTTGAGTTTACTATATTTGTTGTCGTTTTTTACCTTTTGCTTTTATCGACATTTTTGGGACAAACTCAAAACAAAGAAATTAGGAAACATATGGAAAACCAAAAACTATGAATAACAGGTTTGCAATTTATAATAAACAACAAAAAAATCAAAGTACTTGGCAGCTCTATGTCAAGTTTATACATACCCGCGTGAGTCTAATTTGCCGAGTTATAACTGAGCGATTTCAATTAAAAGAAATTCTGAAACTAGGTTAATGTTTAATTTCCTTGCGTTGTGTGTGACTTTTGTCATAGCTTTCCTACTGTCATTTATTTTGAATTAATAAAGAAGAAGCAAGCAACAAACTTAATGTACTTTTGTCTCTCGAAACTCTGCATCACAAAAGGTAAATTAGGGGGGTACGACTTAAGAGAATATGAGTGACTTACCTATTAGTTTACGTAATATCTCTTACCATTGTGTAACTTTAATTGGTATCAATATGGGAATTGAAAATTTTTATACAGCTAAAAACATTGCAATGCATGTAATAATTTAGTTTATATTCTCGGTTTATTGTTAGTAGTAGCGTTGTAGTTAAGTGATACAGTATTCTTCTTCTTTACCAACTGTTTTTTATAAATTATTTTTTACCTTAACCAAGTTCACCCCTGTATCACAACCCGTTCAGTGTTTAATCATTGGATGCTTCCTCGGTCAAAGAGAAGATAAACGAATACTATAAGATCTTGACGATATATGGGTCAATACGTGGTGTTCTCAAAAGTAAGATCTCTTGTCGAAATATCTTGTAGCATCATCTTACATCTTTCACTAACGACAAACTGAGTGAACCTAAAGCGCTTGGATCCTATTTATATATATTTTTCAAATTGGAAGAAGCCTCTTGATCATATCTCCAAAGTCTTCAGTGAGGCCAAAAGCAGTGACTTGCTTATCAAAGCTGACAATCAGAAAAATCTGTGTCGTTATCGTTCCTGTAAAAATCACTTCATACGGCAAACTTAACCGTTCGTATTGTAAAGTATATTATGAAAAAATAACATAGTACACGCAGAAGGAATTGATAAGTGAAATTAACCTTAAATATCTGAGAGTTATCGTTGATTTTAAAATGTCAAGAAATTCAAAGATGGTATATCGGCAGACGCTGGACATATATGTCAAAATATACTTTTGAGCAAGTCGCCAACTACTACTGCAATATCGAAAAATGTCAAATGTCAAGGCTGCTAACGAATCGTTCCGGATTAGTAAAGTAAATGAGATAAAAGTACATAGAAATGTAAAAAAAAATAAGTAAATAAAAAGAATGTATTTATTTGGCTTAGTAGCGCTACACTAACTAATTTTTGTGAGTGGCAAAGCTTGGATCAAGTTCAAAAGGCATCGTTCTCAAGAAAACTGAGTAGCTTACAGAAGGGCACATGCCATGATCAAGAGAGAGTGCAACCCCGCCAAGAGAAGCTTGGTCTAATTTTCTAACTTCTCTTAAACCCTATTTGACATCAGCGTCCTCTGGGATCGAGTTATAAATCTAAGGAGATTAGGAGCATCTACTTCCCTTGCCATTATTTCGTCTCAATTCCTGAAGATGTAGCCTCCACTTTTGCTTTCAACAGGAACTCGCTGTGCTCAGATAACGTTTTTAGTCCGAAAGTTATTGCTTTCGAAGATAATTTGAGTGTTTTAAATCTGTTATATTCTATCCATGTCCTCTTCAGTAGTCGAAATTATAGATTTGCTCGAACTCGATTAAGCAGTTGTGATCCTTAAATCCTCTTTAGATAAATTTTCTTATCGAATGGTGAAACATACCCCTTCGAATGTTAAAACACGCCTTTGGTTACTATACAATACTTTAATTTCATTTGGTATTTTCCCATATAAATGAAAGCAACCGTTTTACCGTCCATATTTCAAGAAGGCAAAAACTTTTGAAGTCACTTTCCAAAACCTTAGAGAAAATAGCTGAGAGAGGTTTTCTTAGTCATGCCAGAAGTAAATTTTCCAAAATACACCATGCCTTTTTACCTAGATGTACATAGTCTTTGTCATCAGCTCGAAGTAGTTTTACGTAAGAACTTTTCTATGAGGAAACACCTACTGATTTTTTCTGCAAATCATCTTTGAACTTAACAGCTGGGGCATTAAGTTCAAAATTATTATTTTATTCCATTCTCTTCTCATCAACCGGAGAATGCTCGTTAAAATTGCTGACGACTATTCAAGTCTATTTACGCTGGAGAATGGCATTCCGCCAGGGTTACCGTTTTTTGCAACATTAAGTAACACTTAGTCTAACGCCCTGTTTAGAGCATTGTTAGAACATCCACTAGTGGATTACATAAGTATTTATGCGGACAATATCCTTGCCGTTACCTCCCACACTTCCGAGGATGTACAATCTAATCTTACTGGCCTAGACCTTCACGTTCTTGAACGGGCTGAATATGTTGAAGCTATCATTCCTTATGACAAGATTAAAGTACTACATGTATGCAGACAAGGACGATGACAACAGAACTATATTTGCGTAGACGGATAAACTTTACATTTAGCTTTTCACATGAAGATATTAGGCAAGATCTTTATGAAAAACCTCCTATGAAGCGAATGTATTGTTTAGTTTATTTCCGAACTGAGCAAAATCAATAATCTGCTATAGCTAATATGTTCAAAGAATAAAGGTCCTCATATTAACTCTGCTATCAACATCTGCAGGTCCCTTGTATTTGGTATATTGTTCTGCGGTATTATTATTTACGGATGGCCTTCTAAAATCAACATTGCAAAGTTTGACGTAACAATGTACAAATGCTTCAGAACCAAAGAGAGATTCTCTTGATATAGGCATGCCAGAGCCATAACTTTGCCTTGGGATAAGCTTCACAACGTGTTTTTTGGATCACATTTCCTTACTGCTCCAGCAAACATTCTGCAACTACTTTCAAGGTTTAATGTAGTTATCCACCAAAGGTCTCCCGAATGCACTTCTATTAATGCAAACACTTACAGCACTAGCCTTATTTTTTAAGACTTCTTCTTACAATAATCTTCTCTCTCTCTTACTATTAACACACTGAACCGAATCTATCCGAAGATCCCTCTTCGAAAATTAACGAATTCCTTCATGAAACGACAACATGAATTTGTTTCTCTCTCGAAAAACATAGGGCCTTGTTCATTATGCTAAATATTTTTACCCCTCCACGCCTTTCTAATTATTATATCAAGAGGTTCATAATATCCGGCGTCTTTTAATCATATTTTGTAAATTCATTTATTTATATATGGATAATAAATAAATAAATAAACTCTCAAAACTTAGAAAAGGATATCATTCACCCAAGAATATTTTTGTAATGACTGATAAACTGAAAAAATAAATTAAGAAAAATTCTAGAATTTTGTCGCGAATAACGTACAACAGTTTGATAGATGTCTATTTAAGATTTGATAAAAGTTCTTAAGTTGGTTGATTGGTTGGTTTCTATTCATAATGCGATTGTAGACTTCGCGAATATTCAAAATTCTCCTAATCGCAACAATAAATTGGAACATCCTTTATAAGTTGACCCATTTCGAATTGAAAGAAAATTTTTTTTCAGAGACGATCGCATTAAAAACACTTAAATAAATTTAGAACTGCATGGAAATGAAAGTTTGTGGCTCTCCCTCATTCTATTTATTATGTTTAAGATGTTGTTTTCTAAAAAAGTCAAAATTGTCGCAAATCATGATTGAGTTACTTATTGACGTATGGATTTCAGAGACAATGCAATAATGGCCGAATTGTCTAATAATAGATTTTTAAAAATAAATGTTACACTAAACGTTTATGTTTAACTTTTATAAAGTGTGTAAAAAAAAAATCAAATAAACAAATTAAAACTTTATATTTATAAATTTATTTTATATATCAAAACAAAGCACAGTAACTAAAAAACATACTTTAGATTGAAAATTGTAAAATCATTAATGAAAATGTTAATAAATTGAAAAGGCATTTGCATTTAATTGTTTATTGTATTCTTTATTGTATATTAGAAGTAAAAATCATTGATAAAGTTAAATTTATTGAAAGTATCTCTGCACCTGCAGTTGTCTAGAACAGTTTTGAAAAGGTCGCAATAAGCACTGTAACTAAAAAACATACTTTAGATTGAAAATTGTAAAATCATGAATGAAAATGTCAATAAATTGAAAAAGTTCGACGACAAATATGAAAAATTTCAATTTTTTTCATATAAAGGCTATTTTTAAATGGGGCATTATTTGTGGCGTTGCCGTAGAAATGATCCGGTCGAATCCGTTTTATCAAAATATCTAAAAAAATGCGATATGTAAGTAGAACGCAAAAATACAGATAGATACACGGACTGAGGCACAGACAGATATACGCACAAAGATGGAGAGACGGACAAACAAGCTTAATTCGACTTCGAATCGGTCGGTACAATAAGCTGAATCTATTTAAAGTTCTTCTTTCATACAAACTTCTTATACCTTGCATAACAGACAAAGGTACGAAATCTTCTCCCTTGAGAAAGTAAAAATTGGATTAACTGGGTGTATCATGGTTCAGGCAAGAAAGATTACAAAATCTAAAGAATCCATCCCTAGTGCAAATCAGAATTATGTTGCTCATTTGAAGTCTTTGCTCCCATTAATATTGGCACAAAACGTTCCCATATTAACCTTTGTCTTAATTCGTTTTAGTGCTTATTATTAAGCTATTTTCTAATCTTTGGTCATCATTATTTCTTTTAGAAAATTGGAAAATTACGTTATTTGAACGAATTTTTAATTGTGCATTTAGGGCAACAACTTTTTGGCGCTTCTTTTATTCATTTCTTATTTCAAAGTGGATATAGTTCTTGTTACTGTGTATTACTTAACAGCTTAGACCCCTCGTAAGGTTTAGAGAATTCTTTATAAAATTGAAGCATTCCGTTACAAATTATCTCACTGTTTTCATTCAAGCAATTTTGAAGCCAGTATACTTTCTAATATCCAATTTAAACACGTTATACCTACAAATTCTTCGATCCTTTATTGATATCAGTTTACTTTTATTATGACATTCCTATGAATTGTGTTAATTATTTCTCGTATTTTCCCTTTTGTTGATGCCTTTATTGAAATTACTAATCTTTAGAGAAATAAATCTTGAAATATACAGATTAAGAAGAAAGTCAATCTTAACTTTTGCTTTACATCAAAAACCATTTGACCTGTTCTTGTTCAACCCTTCAGATAAATAAAAGCAAACGATTGAATTAATGAATTTTTATATAATAATATGGACATTTACTTTTTAATTGATTTTTATATTCAAATTAAATCAAATTAAATTTATTTTTATGTCAAGCAAAACTTATTGTTTAAACTTAATAATACACAACAGGGAATTTTTTTCTTTTTTTCGATTTTGCAATACAATTACAACAATGTTTATATTATTAATTTTTTATTTCTAATTTATAGTTTAGCTTATACAATTCAAACAATATTACAATATTGCCCAACAAAAAGTTAGGCAAGTATTTGTTTCAATATTTATATGATGTATACGTTTACAAAATTATTTAATTACAAATCGTACTTATATGAAAATAAAAACAAAAATTTTATATGGTGATGGATTGACATCAGCATTCAAATAAATGATACAAAGAACACATTGTTCAATAACTAGGAAAAAACAAAGTTTTTTAAGGATAAACAAGAAGAGATTTTCTACGATTGATCATCCACCCTACGTTTTGTGAAACAAGATACGTTTTTGGAGGAGGAAGGAGAGCGTTGGCTGAGTTTTAAAAGTTCAAAAGGTAATTAATTTGGAGATAACCCGATACGCAAAATAGGCGGAGCTCTAAACAACTGAATTTTAGCAGAAGGATATATCCAGCAAGTTCCACTTCTCTAAAATAATCGCCTAAGGGACTCCAACAATGCTCGATGTAATGCATACACACATCATCCTTTTCAAAAAATACCTTTTTCTCACCAAATGACTGAAATTACTGATATCGCTTAAAAAAATTAAAACTCAAATCAAATAAATTGAAAATTACTAAGTTGACAGCAAAACAACTGCATATGAATTGCTCTGAAAAATTAATTGGGTAATAATTCAAATTATAAGTAATATAATAATTATAAGCAATAATAAGTCAAATTATATAAGTAATCAGTTAATGTGTTTAAATAGTTTAAAAAGTTCATAGCACAAAGGAAACTGTGTGGTTGCATTCAGTTTCAATCAATATGTCGCGGTTTGTAGAGTTTCATAGGTATGGTTTATAATAATTACGGATACATTCTGGCGTTGTGGCCGCTCATTCACAACTTAAGAGAAAGCACTAGTTGTTATGGCTTTTGGACCCTAAATCAATTTGATGTTACAATCATAACGAAACACACTCTAACATTAATTATACCGTATATTCACAAGTTTAAGCAAATGTTTGTAACAGAAGAGCTTAAGATAAATCGATCTTTTGTCGATTCAGAATCATTTGCTAAATCGATTTAAGCCTTTCTATCTAACGTGTAATGACGCATCTTTATTGTATGTTAAACACTGTTATATATGCATAACGTAGCGTGCATACAACATTACGTATGCACCAGGTAGTGTGCGCAATTAAAGAAAAGAAAAACAACTACAAAAGGAACCGTTGACTTCATTGCATTTCAGATAGTGCCGTTCTACGCTGAGTCAATCATGGCGCTACAGAACGAAAGTTTTGGCGAGAACAACCGAGCAGCTAGACGAGAGATATTATGCCCGTCCAATGCATACTCTTACACACATCTAAATCTTTACAACCTATAGAGATCGCGAACTTTTAAGACATTTTAACGAAATTTGTTGTACTAACGTGTTTTGGTCCAAGAATAAACGCTACTGAAAGTAGTTACGATGGGACAATTATACCGCTTCCAATTTTCCAAAAATTCCAATATTTTTCGACAAAAACCGTTGGCAGCTTACTTTGACTTTCCATGAATGGGAAAAGTGCATTAACCCTAAAATACTCTTCATAGGAAAATAAACGTATTTTTGAATTAGTTGTAGTGTCAGTGGCCACGATTCAATGCCAGACTGCAAACCTTTGTTGGCCATTTTATACGTTTCCTACTGAATTATTCATTGACAAATTATCGTAAAAATAAATATAGAACCGATAGTTTTAATTGCAAGTGTTCATCGTAGTTTTTTTTTAGACTGAGAATTTATTTCATTGATTTAAATAAAACGTAATAATAATAAAAAAGAAAAATATGATGAAATTTGTAAAACAAACTATTGCATGCGTTTCTTTATGAAAACATTTATCGATTTCAACGTTTATCGAAGTAGTTTTCGAACATTTTATTAGTTAAGCAGAAAAAATAAACAAAGAATTGCAGATACAATTAAAAATATTTTCATAAAAAAAAAAACATTTAAATAAATATCATCGCAAAAATAGTAAACTGCTGCTAAAAATATACAACCGCCTAAAAGTCAGCCTATTTTCCCCCCTGTATTGAAATGCAAGGCATACATAATCTTTTGTCCATTTTATAAAAGTATGCAAATTTACACATGGATGCATACAATAATTACAACAGACATAACAGTAACAGAAAAAAAAAATTAAATAAAGAGTTGAAATTTGTACGCAGTTATTATTATGAACCGTTTGTTGTTTTTTATATAGATTAAAGACTTGTTTGTGATTGCTTTTACGTAATGAGATTTCTTGAGAAAAAGGACATTAAAAAATAAATTTAAAAAATCTTAGTTATAATTATAAAAATTGCTTATAAAGCACAATTATAATTCATTTTGATTTGCATAATATTATTTCGATTAAAATAAATTTCAATTCAAAATTTAATACATAATTCATAATTATTATACTTACGCTTGTGTATAACATATTTATTCATTTTATAGTTTTTAAATTTATGATTAATTATTGTTATTGAAAAATTTTGATAATTAATTATAATTTCTTTTTAACTAAACTTTATGTAATATTTAAGAAAATGCGTTTTTGATTTTTTTCTTTTTTTTTGTTTTCTAAAGAGAACAAATCGTTTGTGCTCAAAATAGTTACGTCATAAAAAGTGTGCATTAAAAGTGTGCCACTCAAGAATTCTTAATTTGTACGTATTGGAATTCAAAGGTAAATTGTAAATTTTTTTTTTTTTAAATTAAATTGTAAATTTATAATTTTTGCGAAAGTAACTACATGAAGTTATTTAATATAATATTTCAACTTATTTTCAATAAGTAATTCAGTCCATTAGCAAATTTCATAGGAAGTTTTTATTGCAATATTTCTATTCCGCGAATAGAATCGTATTAACTAATGCTTTAGCTAAGAAGAAGTAAGAATTAACGAATATACAAGTAAAAGGATACCCCTTGAGAGTTATCCATTTTTGTACCATGCTGCACTTGTACTATACAGGGTATTAAACTCCCCTTTTGAAAAGCGCTTTTGTGCAAAAAAAAATCGATAAAAACAATGATTTTAGTATATAAAAGACATGTGAGAAATTTGGATGGAGTAGTACCAGCTCTCATATAATCTTTGCTATGAAAAGTAAACGTTTATATAGTAAAAAGAATTAATTTTTAATGCATTCCATGAAAATGAGTCCATAAGAGGAATTTGATATAAAAATTAATTACGCTAAATTTGGATAACATATTTATAATATTTCGTTTCTCACGAAAGCACGTGAAGGTTGTGAAGTAAAAGTAAGTCAAGCCCGGTTTTTAAATACCCTACTTTACTTTGCCCAGAATTATACTAGGTAAGGTAGGCTATTTAACGGCCGGGCTTGACTTACTTTCCCTAAAATACCGTATCTTATACTTTGGCTAGAATTATGCTAAGTAAGGTAGAGTATTTAAGGTAAGGACTTGATCGATTACTTTTTTTTTAAAATTATATTGTTTTAAAATTCAAATCCAAAATTTACAAGTTTAACCTAATTTGAGCAGAACTCTGTCTTCCTTTCACGTCTAAACGTAAATCTTGACCTTATACTCTAACGTAACAAATTTTCTCCATATATCGCAATACTTACCAAAAAATAAAACTCAAAATGTACTATTTAATGCAAATCGCATACTGGTATTTAATAAACAACCTGTTAGTCGTTTCGCGTTACCATAAACTGCTTTTTTTATGTTGCATTCTACATAGAACTCGCCCTAGACACGCAATTTTAATAAGTCGGCAGGAAAGTTCTTTCGTATTTTACTATCTGCAGGTAATTTACCTGTCTAATCAACACAAACAGGTAAAACGGGTCATGTGAGGACTTGTTATTTAGCGTACTTCTCGTGAGACATAAGCTTTCATCAGTAAGTTGTGTAGTACCGCATGAATATGATTGTGGCGCATTTAAGTTATGGGGTATTTGATAAGAGTCCCAGAAAGGGAGCAACGCATCGAATGCTTGTAAAAACTAATGTGAAACGTTGAGAAGTGAAATTGTAAATGCTCGGATCTGGGAAAGATAGTTCATCCAATATCATTCCGAATTTCAATCTCAAACTGGGCGGCCATCCAAGTCGATAATGACATTATGCTGTCCATGTTTGGAGAGAAACTTACATCTAACCATTAGAGAAATTGCAAAGAAACTCGGCATTGTCAATTCGACTGCTGAGGAATACATCAAACATCTTGAGTTTAAATGTTTTGCTTAAAATAGGACAGAACTTGCGTAAAAGTGATTTAATTCTGTTATTCTGGAGGATCATTACGTATGAAAAATTTAATTAATTTTTTTTCTTTTTGCCTGAATTTGGCTTATATACCCTGCAGCATTCACATGCGTCTGATTTTTGTATTATATTTACGCATCAGCTATGAAATACATGCTACCCTTTATGCTATATAAGCCGACAGAGACAGTGTTACATAATGAAATTTACCACCAATATCTCTCTTAAAGTTGCAGAAAAAACGGTGGGAAAAGAGAAACAAAAACCAACCTAAACCTATTGTCCGTTTTTCTCAGTCCCCAGAAATTAAATTAGGTTATGTTAGATATTAGATTCTTCCTCTTCCTAGCATTGCTTTAATGAAACTTCTTAGTTTGTTTAGCTTCTTTTTTTTATTTATTTATATATATTTTTGGATAGATTGCAATTGAACATATAATATAAATAGTATTTTTAGAATATTAAATAATATGAAATAAAAAAATTGATGATGAATACATTACAAAATCTTTAAAAACCAACCACAGACCACAAACTTCTTTTTCTTACGGTAAGGTGCCTTCATCAGAGTTTGATGTTATTGCCTTCCAGACTTTTTAAAGTATTCTAGAATTTATGATAAAAATAAAATAAAATAAAAATTTAAAAAGGCGGAAGAAATGTTAGACGAATACGTAGTTTAATTATGAAAATGTTGACTTATTTACGTAAGCTTAAGATAATTTAAGCCCATTTCGTGTTTTAAATTTAGACATCAATAATCCTATTGTTTGTATGACTAATCTTACAAAATACGTTTTAACGATAGTTTTGTCGTCCTTTCCTCAGAAGCAAACTTAACAGATTCATGTTCAATTGAATTTTAGTTATTTTTTCCTTAATTTTTTATTTTGATTTTATTTTATATAACAAGAGTATTACATTTTTTACTGCTTTGATTATTATTTTCAATCACAATTCACTTTACGTCGTTATTAGTTCTTTTTTTTGCTGATCAATAATTTACAATAACGAACAATCTTTAATTATGAAATTTTGTAATTTTTAATTTGCACGTTTATCCATAATTTCTTATTTTGGTTTTCATTGTTAAAATAGCTCATTAATAAAAAGGGATTTGATTTTCGATAAATGCCATTAAATTTATTTCATTAAAAAAAAAACGCAATTATTTCTGTTTTGATTTTAATGCTCTAAAAATTATTTTCATATTTTAAGTTAAGCTCTGTTTGAAGCTCTATATACCTAAAGAACTTTATTTTGTTTTTGTTCTTATATCCACCACAGGGAGTATATTAGATTTATTAAATGATTTGAAGCCATATAAACGTCTCTCGGAGGACAAATGTATCCTGACTTAGCGTGAATAGCAGAATCATTGTAGCCATGTGCGTTCGCAAGTCTGTTAGCTATTCCTTCACAGCGTCTGAAGTCATAATTAGACTTTTTCTATAAGAATTTGGTTTTTTATCTCTGAGCTAAATTGGTTTTTTAATTCCACCGACAAACTCCGTTGCTTAACTTGAGATTTGAAAATTTTAAATTGAACTTTAATGCCGCTTTTAACCCTCTTCAATGCTTTGAAAGCCTGACGTCGGATGTTCAAAAACCAGCTAAATCGATTTAAAAGTCAAAAAGTTCAAAAACGATGCATAATTAAGATGAAGTAAATAAATATTTTATATAGTTTCTACTACCTTTGACTTTGCTATCAAATTATAAAAATATAATTCCAACAAATTGTATATCGTACCATGGATACGCATTCATATATATTGAAATATATGATGTAATTATCGTAATTCACGTTAACACAAGTAGTGGATATAAAAAAAGCAGAACAAAGCCGCATTTAATTTCTTTCTTGTTTCTAAGTGAGTTTGTTTGAAAGAGATAAGTAAAAAAGTCATGCAAAACGAACTTTGTACATGGAATTGATTGCTTTTTTGTCAACTTTTAAATGACGAACCTACAGTTCGAACATACCAAATCAATAATACATTAACAGATAAATTGAAAAGCATTGATCGTTTATTCACCTGAGAAGTATTAGAGATCAAAATATCTGAATGTGTAGCAAGCAGCAGATCAAGTTAAATATACTTTCTCAGTTGATATTGAAAGTTAATAAACGTTTTGAAAACTTGAGATAAAATAAGTTATTGCATGATGAAGAAAAGGGGTGCGTTCTTTTCATAGTTATCGACTTGATATGCGATTCTGTTCTGTGAGATAAATTGGGCAGAAACTATCTTATTAACAGGAATGATAACAAACGGATGCGTCAGTTTGTCCAGATTTGGTTGTAATTCATTCATATTTTGATATTCAAGCCGACTTTTTTGGGTTGAGCGACCTACTATGCTGGAAGTGTTTGAATTTTTCGCAAAATATTGAACAAATCAATGCAATCGAATCGTTTTTGAAAAACAAATAAAAGCATGCCACTTTAGTTGAGCGGTTTTTCCAATTTTTACAAATTTTTACTAAGGTATAATCCATAGAAAATAGAAGGAGTTTTTTATGCATGTATCTAATGCAATTTTTGGTGTAACGAGCAAAAGACTAATATTTTCTCTTTGAAATCCGAGGTATACTTGATGTCTCTTTTGATTGATTTAGCTCAGTTTCAATATCGAACTGCATACAAAAATTGACAAATTTTCCGTCAAATTGGAAGCCGATATGTTAGCTTCAGTCATCTGGAGAACTTCCCCAAAGATAAACGCATGGATGGATGAACAGAAATACCTAGCTTGGCTCATATTTTAACACTCGTCAACAGTATATACATTTTATAAGGTATCTGAAGCTTCCGTCTGGGTGTTTGAAATGCTTTAATAAAATGACTATACCGCTCTGATAAAAACGTCACAGCATTGCCGAAAGACTGAGCTTCAATCTAATTTGATTGTCAACAAATATTTACTCCACAAAGTTTGTAAACAAAACGAACTATTTTGGAGTTGTTTAATAACGGCTGAAGAAAAGCGAATAACTTATGAAAGCATTCAATAGAGTGCAAGAAAGTCGTGGCGGATAAGTCTCACAGCCTTTCGTACAGTTCACGAAGTGTTGTCATAGATTTAAGATGGTTGACACATTATTCTGCCTCACGATTTACGTAGAAATATAGAATAACATGGCCAATGCTAACATAGATCAAATCGAGTCAAAGGAAACGGTGATACTTTTTCGAAATAGAGATTTCATACCGCTGAAGAGATTAAAGTAAGTAAGTATCTACCTCTTTAACGTGCATGAGATATGAAAGGATTCTAGGCATGCGTGACACATTACCAGAACATTACTTACTTTCGATTTTTACAAAACTTCCTGAATAGTGTTCAAGCAGTTTCAAAATCAATCTATGAAAACTATGTATATATCGATGTGAAACTATGAGGATTTTCTTGCAATAGAGGAGTTGAGGGTGATGCTGGAGAAATCTGGGGTCTTATACTGTTATTAGACAACAAGATTATATATACCCTATATTCCAAAGGATCAATTTTTTTTCAAAGTTATAAACGGATTGACAAGTCTAGTATGCTACTCAACCTCTGCGTAAATGGATATAACGAAATAGTGCATGATGGGCTGTAATGATTAAAAATAATGAGTCAATTAATTTGTTTTCTTAATTTCAAGACTATTTATGGAAATTTGATATATTTTAGTATTTTGAACTTTAATGTTGAAATTTAGCTTTAAATAATTGTTTGTTGTTTACTCCGTTTTTTTCCTTTTTTATTTTAATATTTATTGCATATCATAGAGAGTTTTTATATAATTTATTTTTACTTTTTTTTTATTATAATTTTTTTTTATTGAATTATATTAAAATTGAAACAGTTTTCGTGCGTTTATAACTTGAATATAAACATCGTGCAGATTGTATAGAAAAAGGACACATAGACTTACAGTTAATAATTATACAGAGTTATACAGCTATAGATAGTTAGAAAGACTTTCTAGTTAACAAGAGTGTTTGGTTTTGTAGTATAGTGTGCATGAATATAAATATTTTAATAAATATGTAAACTTGAATATAGAAAAACTATTTAAAGTTTAGAATGAATGAATGATTCAATAAACCCTTTCTTTTTTTAGGAAGCAAAATTTAAACTTTGTTCTTGTCCTGTCAGCAATGGCCAATGTCTCCAAAAAGGGACGATTTTAATTAAGATTTACATAAAGTATTTTTCGGTCGTAATGAAGGGAATGATCCATATTTCTTAAACAATACGTATGATACAATTTCGGCTATTAAGAGGGATAAAGAAGTTGATAATTTATTTAGTGAAATTACTAGCCACATATCCTTTTTTGCTGAAGCTTAAAAAACAAATTGTATATTTATGATAAAACGTATACACCGACAGGTTCGTTCCAAAGTTTTGCAGTCGATTTGATATAAATATACAAATATCTCACGTCAGGACATCGTTTATTAATTTCTTCTGTACTATACATCTCTTTATTCTCTAACATATTAAAAGTCTTTCAATTCCGTGTTCGCAAAAAACAGCCTGACAGTTAACTTCTTCTACATATTGTTACGAAAATCACAAACTAGTAAACGGCAACTATAACAAATTTGATAAGTCTAAGGGGTGGAAATTCCTTGGAATGCAATACTGACGACAGTCATAAAAAGACATATTGGCAGGTGGTAATAAACGCAAAGATTAGCAAAGAACTTCCGCGAAACCTGACATGAAAGGGATTAGTGAAACTACGAATTCAGGTTAAAAGCAGGAGGTATGCAGAGTTTGTGATATTCGTAGGGTTTATAAGCAGAGCATTTTGCTTAGAACACCAGAGTCGATTAAAAATATTAGAGGAGTAAGCAGTTGTTGAAGAAATAATTACTTTGTAATAAATTGTAAAATAATTGAGTTGTAAATATTACTTCGTAAATAAAGAAAATTGTACATAACCAAAATCTAAGCTTTTCGCGATTCAGAGATACGAACTGAGCCTTAAACGTAAAAGTACGAAAGAGGCAATTTTTGTAACAATATGAATGAAATGTAATTTTTCCGATTTTTTGTTTACTTATAGGTTTTTAAACGAGTTTCGGAAATAGAGAAACAATTTAAAGTTTAGTGAAGCTTTTTTTTTAAGAAACATATGAATATCGAATCAAGCTGATGAAACCATATTAAAAAATTTGTTCAGTAATGACCAAAGTCTCTAAAAGGTGACCCTTTTTTTGTTTGTCTTTTAATACATCTCTTGGCCGGTTGTTTTTCTGTTTCGTTTGTCTCGCTTGTCTTTCTGAAATATGCGATTTATCTTTCCGTACGCCTCTCTATTCCAGAATTCATAATTTCGCAATTTTTTCTTTCCATCCTTCTTCTCACAGCTTCTTCTGTTAACCTTATAAGTTCAATAAAGCGAACGTAACTGTTTCGCTTATTGCGCTACTCCTTTCTATTTCCTTTCGTGTAGAACAAATATCTTTTTGGAAAATTATAAATTTCAATAAAAACATTAAACCTTAATTCCAGTCTTTAACATTAACTTTTGTGGCTGAGAGAGTAAAAGAAAGAAAGAAAAAAATATATTTCGATACCATGAAATGCGACAAATGTTTGTTTGATATTTAAATTAACTCTAAATATTGCTAATGCACCCACACACAATCACCATCTGGTGATTTCTATTGTATGTTCATTGTATTGTAGTGTTCAAGCAAACAAAAAGGGGGACTCGTTCATTCCGTACATTGGCCTTAATCGTTTATATTAAATGTAATGCTTTTCTTATACAAAGAATTAATGATCGTTTTTGGAAAGCTTACTTTAGAGTAGACAGGTCTTGTTTGTGATAGTTCGCTAAAATTACTTTTCTATTGAAAGTGTAGTGAAATTCACTTAAATACTTAGACATCTAATGAAAGAGCAAAATAAACGAGTTTGCGATTGCATTAAAAAAGAAAAAATCACAAAGAAAGAAAGAAAAAATTAATAAAATTTACTTTTAGATGACATAGAGTAAAAGCTTCCTGGTTTGAAATAAAAAAAAGAGAAATAAAGAATTATTGTAAACGCTTGAAATTAATAAACTGGTCCCCACATTAAAATTTTATGGTTATTTTGTTTTAATAAAATTTCGTGTATATATAAAAAAAAGAAAACTAATTTTCGTCTTCTTTTCATTTAAATTCATAAAAAAATACACAACAACTTGTTACTACGTTTTTTGTTTGCCTTTTTTTTATTAATATTAAAAATTAGCTAAGTACGCTACTGAGTACATATACGAGTGTAAGTAATTTTTTTCTTTTTATTTTGGAACTGAACAAGAAAACTGTTCTCATAAGTTTGTATTTGATTTGTTTTTTTTTTTTTTAAATTTTTTTTATTATAGATTTTTAATTAAATACATATAAAATTTAACTATAATTCATTAAATATACATTTAAAAATTGTATTTCTCTGGCATTATATCTTTCTCTCTCTCTCTCTTTTTCCGACATCTTTCATGTTCTTTTTTGTTTTGTTATTATAATTTTCTTATATAATGTTTACTTGGTTTTCATTAATAATTACATGAATAGGACTCGGTTAAGATTTCTCTTATCTCATCCATCATTTCACATTTCTTCGTATCTCCATCATATTTATCGTATCAAAGTACATGCACATCTGCTCTTGCCCGTTTATTGTAAACTGCAATCATCTGATGCATTATTAATTTGTTGTTTTGTTTTACGAGATGCTCGTCGTATTAAGGACCTATTGAATATTTAATTAAAATTTTTCATTTCAATAGAATCAATTAATAGTTTAATGAGTTCTCATACATAATATTAACTTTATTTTAATTATGCTTTTATTTAAAGCACATTCGCCGGTCACTTTTGTAGCTGTTTAGTCTTTTAGGAAAATAGAAACAAAACATTGTAAGATAAATATATTAGAATGCGTGATGCAGACAGACTTTTTACCACAAAATATCTTGAATTCAAGATTCAAAATAATTTATTAGATTATGTTGCGGTTTAATTCGATTTCTATAGACAACGAATGCTGAATAGATTATTAGTGATTGGTAGAGTTACAATCAGTGACATTTGTTATACTTAAACGCCACATTTCGCAAAAATGAAGGACACAGCCAAATCGCTCGTGTTGTTATGTAAAAAGACATACTTTTCACAATGTCGCTTATAAAACGGCAGAACACAGCCAAGCTGTACATGTTGTTATGTGAAGACATAATTTTCATAAAATCATTTATAAAGGAGTAATTATTCAATAATTCGTGGAGTCTCCGAAGTTTCCTTTTGGTAATTACAAACCAAATGACAAAATCACCTTCGGTGATGGGTGTAAAAAATTCGTAAGGGGACATTTTTAAAAATTTAATTTTTAAAAGAATATATCAGAACACACAATATGACATGGACTGCCATTGAACTAACAATTACGTACAAACTTACATGGGATAAAATTCCCGGGACTACGTAATAAAACCCACAATTTCCCTACGTGTAAATTTTAAAATAAATTCGTGAATACACTGCTGTCCGCCATCTAATACCTATGATAGCGCCTCTACTTATGTTTGCACTTGCAAACTCAGCCGTACCAACCTTAGTTTTTTAACTCGTTCGCAACAAGCATACAAGAAAAGAGAAAATGCTGGATTTGTTTGATAGCTTCTGGCGTAACCGTTATACGTAAAACTTTTTTGAAACAACCTCCGATAATCTTTCGTTTTGGAGAAGAGTTGCTATAACACTTTTTAACCCAATGTTGAATTTGATCAGTATTCTTTGTCGTCAAAATGACGTATTTAATCAACGCACAAAATTCGGATTCTTCCATAAAATAATAAACAAAACATCATTATAACCCTTCGCATCCTTCGTAAAGATCGATATCGCATGAAGTTTTGACAGTTTTGCACTTTTTAAAAATAATGAGAATTTTTTTTATCTATGTCTGCCTCGATCCGAGGCGTTGTCTCTGTACCACAAATTATGTTTAGTATAATGACCGACCAATGGGACGATGAAAGTTTTGAACAAATAGTTTCCAATCTACTACATTATTAATAAATTGTTATGTGAATATACGAGCATTCAAATAAACAATAATGAAAAGGGAAAACGAATTCGTTTAATGTCCGTTCTTCATGATATCATTAACAATATTTCCCTAATTACTGAAAATAGCGAGAGAGAACTCTATTGTTATTCATTCTCTTGGCTTCCATTTTTTTTTTTTTTACCTTGAACGAGGTTTTAGTTTGCTATCACTGGTAGCGGCTGGATCAACAGCTTCGGCAAGGCTGGATTTTTTTTCACTCGATATAGATGGACCGGCATTACGAATTTTATCTGAAAAAAAAATAAAAAGAAATCATTGTAAATTCGCAACAACAACAAATAATAAAATATTATTTTCAAATCATCAATTTATGTATATTATAGAGATTGTTCAGCAATCCTTAACGCTCGCATTTTCGTTTTGAAAGAAAAAAAAACGAAATGATATGTAATAATCGACGTATTCGAAGATGTCTAAGGTAAAAAAGAAATCTCTTCGGGGTAAATAGCATGGGCAGGCTTGGCGATATTTGTTAACATGCTTACATCTTAATGCCAAATATGAATATGAACGCCAATCAGCGATAATGAAAGAATATGCTGAGGAATTTGTAAAATGTTCTGATTAAACTTAAACATTACACCAATGAAGTCGAAGATAATGTAATTTTTTGTTTTTAAGTGCACACGTAGATGCGCATTAAGCATACTTCGAAACAGAAGGCCGCTAAAGGCAGCATTCGGGAAATTTTGAAGTTTCCTCGTGTATTCATTTTTTTCTCTTTTTATATCTTACACCACATGTGCGATAAGTACGAAAGAGGTACGACGAAATTAAAAATTGAAAATTACAATACAGACTTGGGTCATGAAGTTGAAATCTAGTACACTCAAATTTTATGTCAAATTACTAGTAGGGATTCATTTTCATTACAAATATAAGTATATCAAATTTCGTCAAAATATCTTAAAAATAGTGACCTTTAGGGTGAACACAAAAATGCTTGGATAGACATCAGGCAGACAGACGGACAGAGAAGCTTAAATCAATTCCGAAAACGATTTTGAATCGATCGATATATTAAAAGTTGGGAATCTCCTAAGCTTTTTGGGATTTTGTACTCATCTGAACAGGCAAATGCTATGGGTCCGATCGGATCATTTTTACGACTTCATCCCATATAACGCCGCATTTGAACAGTGTCTTTAGATAGACAAATTTCAATTTCCAATATTTTTCGACCAAAATCGGTAGGAATTAGTGTTTTGGTATATACAATAAATGTGAAAAGTTTGGATAGGGTGGGACCATTTTTCGAACTAGCTCCTATATAAGTCTTTTTCCGAAAAGTGTGAATATAGTATGAATATAAAGTAAAAAGGTCTAATGTGTGATATTTTATAATGCTAATTAGTCCAGAATAGAAGGATGACATAAAAATTAATAGATTTACACTACGTAGATCTATTTTATGAACTTCATCATATGTAAGGGTTCTAATGAAAAGTAAGTCTTTATAGAGTAAAAAAGTCTAACATTTAGTACTTTACGTCAAAAGTAGTAGAGAAATAAGATATTTAACAGAAAAATTAAATTTTTTGAAATTTGGATTACGTAAGTCAACGCTTTAGGCCTCCTTTTCTATAAGGGTCAGTTGTAATAGAGACTTGTATACAGATAGTAGAATAATGATGTTCAATGTGCAAATTAGCATTAGAGAAATAAGTTCTTTAAATAATTGGAAAAACCATTGAGATTCTAAATAAAATCGACGCTTTTCGCGATCTAGCGATACGGACTTAATCTAAAGGAAAAATGCAAAAGGTAGTTGTGTATCAATATGTTTGCTAATTTTTGTAAGAGTTATGAGTGTAAGGTCTTGAAAATCTTGAATAAGTTTAGTGCCGTAGATGGGACAATCCGCTTTTCTATACCTAATAAAAGTCAGTGTGAAGCTTCAAAAAAGGACATCGTTAGGCGAAAAAGTATTAATTTCCAGATAAATTTTAATGTTAAAGTTTAGTTATTTAATATAACTTTTATTTACTTTTGATACACTTTACACTTTGTCATCTGTGAACTTTTTGTTTGCGTGCCTGTCAGTAAATGAGCGTATTGTGCTCATATGGAAGAGCATATGAATGTAATCACAATGTATAAAATGTATGTAAATGTAAATGTAAATATCCGACTCTCTTACATATTAAAATTGCACATAAACTGTAATCAATGTTAGTTAACTCGTTTAAAGTTGCTCTTAATACCTTAAGCTACACACATAATTCTGTCGTAGTAGTCAAGTGAGGTTACCACCAGCATGAACTTATGTAGTGTAGTGTATAATAAATACAGAAGGGTTAATATGTGTTATGTGTGTGAGCAAATATTTTTTACCCTTTTTATGCTTAACTCTTAGTTTACTATGCATACATAGCATTCTCCATAAGTTAAACACATTATGTTGAAAATGATTACGATTTTTAGTTAATTTTTTTTCTTCCCGTTTGTGGTAAATAATGAACCGTGTCTTGACAATGTGTAAGCAACATAGTAAAGTATATATATAGTGTTTATATCTTGTACGAGAGTAAAAAAACAAATAGAACACTTAAGTAGGTACAAGAAGGGTAAAGAACAATATAATATATTAGAATTAAATATGTAACCATAGAAATTGGGTTAAATTGTTTGACATGTTGAGGCTTTTCACTTACTACGCATTATTCAAGGAACGTTTACTACGATGAGGCCGGAACAAAAGCTATAAAATATATGTAGAAACTCTATTGCGTATGTATTATATTAAGATTTTAACATTTTTCTACTGCTTTCTACATTCTTCGTATTAAAGACAAAAACATATTGTCGTTGCCTATAAAGTTTAGGATCCTTTAAGAATGAACGTCAATAAAAGCAAAGATTGACAAAAAATTTCCACAAAATTTATCAGATAATAATTAATTAAAGGCACTGCGCCAGTAAATCCACCAGCAAAGGAGACTAACAGGCATCGCAGAATTGGACGCAGCGTTGATAATGTTCATAAGGTTTAATGAAACTACGCCGGGGAAATCCAGCAGCAAGGTATCAATAGGCAAAGTAGAGTGAGACCCAAGGTCTGTGACATTCTTAAGGGGCATTTCGCTTAAGAGAAGTCCGTGGCAAGGTGCCAGTGACAAGGAGTCATTCGTAATAAGCACCCGGAAAGCGTAAGTCAGGCGTAACGTACAGTCGTAATAGTCAGTTGTAATAAACACTTGTATAGCTGTACCGAGTTTGAACTATTTTTTGATTTCATCCTATATAAGGAATGAAAAGTAAGCGTTTGCATGACAAAAGAGTGAAAAAGGATCAGGAAAGGCGATTCTATTGTTTTTAATTTAATTTTTTTTTACTTTTTTACTATTTGTATAATCACTAAAACACCAATGATTTGGCTGGACTTTTAAACTTCTTCAGTAAATACCTGTAGGGAATAAAAGTCTGTTGATTATTGCGAATTATTTATGAAAGTTTATAGGAATTTTCAACTTATTTTTGAAAACGTTTTATTCAGGTAATGATGTTTTTTGGATGAATCACGCCCTTTGTTTAATTTTTTTGAAACGCACGAACGTGTAGAGAGAGGGAAGTATAAACAAAGATGCTCAACGGATGATATTTCTGAGGGTATCGAACCATTTTCAGCATTATTCCGTTTATATTCCGTTCTCCTTAGGCCTTGCAGAGATTCAATTCAATATTCAATTATTGTTGTTAAACATCAATAACTGTGAAATATTACAGGTTACTGCTAAACGCTTTCAGATGCGTTATATAAAATCATTACATTGTTTCTAATGTGTTAGTTGTGTAGATTTATCGTTGAAAGAAGCAGTCGTAAATGAAAAAATTCTCTTTTGCTTTTTAATTTTTAACGTTTAATGTTTCCATAGGGAACTCACCATGAATTAGTAACGGAGAGCTCGCAATAACTCCCAAACACGGACTCACTTTTCTTTCAATTCGTCTTCTTCTCTATTTCGCTTTTTGTGTATGGAATTTTTAGCAAAAATAATTCTTCTTACCTTCACCTATTGCAACAGAAATACATTTCGACAAATACCAACGTAAACGAAAATATTTTCGTTAGGAACTTAATACCCAGAATTCTGAATGGTTTGGCAATACAGTTAACAAATGCAAAAAAAAAGTTAACAAATGCTTAGCATATAAGGGTTAAAAATTTTTTGGTTTTTATTAAATTAGGTTTTCATTACTTCTTCCAACACAAAGCGTTGATTTACGAATGCAGTAGGGCAGAAGCAACTGACATGACATATACTTAACGTTTATTGTATTAACAGAATTATTATCGTTGATAGATGCAAGCCTGAGTTTGAATTAGCAGGAATTTTTGGTAACTATTGTAAGTGCTCTCGTCTTGGGCCACGCTGTCTCTCCCAATGTTCCTTAGGTGACATTAGAATTACTGGCGTAAACGGTAAATCACACATACTAATTTCATTCATGGTTTTTAATTTTTAATCTAATACAGATTAATTCGTTAATGTATACTACATGATTTCTTCCAAAATTGTTCTAGACAACTGCGGAACCTGATGAATTTAATAAAAATAAGTTTGGTTTTCTGACAAGCGACGGAATATATCATGCTAGATAAAATTTTGTCCGATATCACCCGATAGGACATGAGGGGCTAACGAATAGTTTAACGAGCCTAGATTAAATGACATTGACGGAAAGACAGGTAATACTGAAGATTGAAAATGTTTCTAAGTGTCTGAAGCCGGGTTTAAATTAGCTTGGCATTAGCAAAAACAGGAATATTCTGAACACCTGGATCCGACGAGCCGATCCAGAAGCCAGAAAGTGATTTGCATAATATTTTCCGAAAGGGAAAATATTAGTCGTTACACTATCAATAATGAGCACTATTAGTGAATTTGTAAACAAAAAGATAATTCTTATGCGATAAGCTAGATATTTATTTGAAAGACTTGGTCACCCCATTACAGAAGCGGAGCAAAATTCTAATATAAAGAAGAGGGCTCTTCTGCTTTCAGTAATGAAATTTAGACTGACAAAGTTAAAGCTTTACGAACGTCATAAGACTTGATAAAATGCGAATGATCACAATAAAAATGGTAAAGATAATCCAAAACATGGCAATGGATGACTTTTTACCGAAAGCGTACGAGTTAGCAGACATAGACGGGCCAGTAGGGCTGGCGAGGGGGAGAGAGAGCGAGAGAGAGGGAGATAGAGAGAGGTGAGAGGGGAGAGAGAGGGGAGAGAGAGG
>KK351027.1:59390-186078 GCA_000671755.1 Glossina brevipalpis | reverse complement strand
GGGGGGGGAGGGGGGGAGGGGGGGGGGGGGGGGGGGGGGGGGGGGGGGGAGGGGGGGGGGGGGGGGGGGGGGGGGGGGGGGGAAGGAGTGGAAGGGAGGAGAGAAAAAGGGGAGTGAGAGGGTTAGGGGAGGGGGGAGAGAGGGGAGAGAGAGAGAAAGAGAAAGAGTCAAGGAAATAAAAATAAGGATGATTCAGTCGGGTGTTCGGCATTCGCTCATAGCAATAAAAGCGTGTGTTTATCCCGATTCGTGATAATGCATTCAATGTGCCCCTACTACTTCACATGTGATACGTCAGCAATTGCTGATTATTGCTTTAGTATAATTAACGAAAAGCATAACGCAAGCATAACACTATAAGTAGAACAGACTTTATAAAAAATTTTAATGCACTTTTTTTGTTGAGTCTGTTAATGATCTTATATTTGCCATGTGAAGTGAAAAGAGAATTCTAATTATAATCTTTTGACTCAAACAAAAAAATAAAAAAACGGAAGAGTAAAGTTTTTTAAACTATTTAATGAAAGCTGAAGTTATGACATAAGGACTTCTTCACCATAAATAATTGCTTTTAAAAAATATTTTTAATTCTTTATGTTCATGTTTTCCACCCTGTGAATGAGCTAAAGAAGTAAGAGTCTAATGAATCCATGGACGCTAACGTACGAATTATTTTTATTTCATGTAATGAACTCTGTTGGCTAAATAAAGTGATTAAGTTTTTTTTTTCTTTTAAACGTTGCTTTACAAATTTTGAAGACAAGAAGTTCGTTCCTTACATTTGCATTAGAGCACTAGAACTAAAAAATAAAATATTTATTTATTTTTTTTAATAACCAGTCGAGAATATGAAAATTTTTAAATGAAAGCTAAAACAAAATCAAACGTTTGCTTAATCTGTTGAGCTGGAAAACATTCATTGAAAATTGATTTTTAAACACTTTGTACTTAAGTTCAATTTTGCGAATTTTACATAAATTCTGAACATCCTGCTGTGCTTGTGTTGATATTTCTTGTTATTACTGGAAGTTATTTCCAAGAAAACATACATTTTAAATTAACATTGAAAATAATAAGAAAAACATTTGAACCGAAGTTAAGGCGAGTAAAACTATTTTACTTTTATGAATGCAAAAACTGTTTATTGCCTCTGTGAGCTTAAAGATAAAGGAAAAGATTAAAATCTTATATAATTTGTTTAATTTTGAATCAGATTTCTACACTAATTCTTCCTTATGATTAGCTATCAAATGTGTTTATTTGGTGTGTGTGTGCATATATATATGTGGACCCAAGACACACCTTCCGAAAAATGAGAGAGTTTCAACAAAAATTTGTATCCAGAAGAATGCTGGTGTATTTTTTTTTGCCACTTTAGTTATATCGACTTGCCTGTCTGTTCACCAAATTTTTTTTCGTTCGTTTAGCTCTCCATTGTCTTGCAAATGTCTGCTCATTTGTTTGCAAATTTGTTAACTTATCCATCTGTCGGTCTGTCATTCTCTTGTTCACAGTTAAAATTATCAAAGGTTTAAATATTGAGACAGAAAAATGAAACCTGACATATACTGATTAGTTATTCACTTTCATTTTAACAAATGGAATCATGAGATCAAAACCACTAGTTTTCACATTTTCTTGAATCTATTGAAAATATAGAGCATGTCGTTGTGTGGCATCATAATCGTTACAAATAAATCTAAGCCTCTCTAACGCTTTCCTTAGGCATTGTCTTTTTCTTGCCCGTTTCGCTTCTCTCCTAAGTTAAGTCAACCTCTTCCCAATCAAAGTAGTATCTTCCTATTTAAATTAACTGCTTAGGCCTTGTGGTTTTCTAATCAACCCTCTCTTTCTCTGATTAATCCCTTCATCTTAATCTATTGTTCTATTGTTTGCTTGTGAGTGAGGAAAGATCTTTGAAATAAAATCTATTTCAGTTTTCTTGTATATATTTCGGTTTGAAAAGTTCTTAGCTCTACGAAGTCACAATCTGTGAATCTTATTCTACGACATGACAGAGAATTTTTATTTAAATCTAACAAACGTATAATTTAAGTTTTTTTCCAATTCTTTGTTGTGCTTTGTGATCACACACACACATTATGAAGATTAAATGGCAAAATAATGCTCTAATACACCATTCATCTATATGCTAGTAGTAGTAGTAGTGACCATAAAAGTCGTCATACAAAGTGCGTTTATTGAAATGAAATTTCTTTCTTTCGAATTTTATTTTAATTTCTTTGGCCAGCGGAAGATTACACAAAAGCAACAAAAGTCATTTGCTTTTCATTCGAATCAGAAACGAGTACAACAACAATATAAATTGTTGTGCAAATGGTTTAGTGTATGAGTTTATGAGTGTTTGTGTGTGTATATATATTATATGTATATTTATGCGTTTGGGTATTTGTATATGAATATACAGTTGCATGATTTCCTTTCGCTCAAATATGTCAACCGTGAAGTACGTTACGTGACGTTTCGCTGCTTGTCGTACATATACAAAGTTTGTATAAAAACCGCAAAAAAAAGAATCCACAATAACGAGAACAACAACAGGTAAAAACTGGGTAACGGGTTTCATGATTTTCTTAAGTTTTTCTTCACATTTTTACGCTTTTTAAAGAATTTGACTTTTAAATAAAATTAATGTTTTTCCACTTACTTTAGTATAAAGAGAGGATTGGAACAAAAACAACAAAAAAAAGATCCAAGGGTGGAAACGAAAATTTAATTTAACCGTGCAGATGAAAGAAACCTAAGTACGGTAAGAATTTAAAATTAACAAAAAAAAAAAAGAAAAAAAAATTCTATTATTTTATAGTAAAAGTTTTATTCAAAGTAATATCCAAGGGTTACAAATGAATTTTATAACAATAAACAGAATGAAGAAAAAACAGACTGCGCTTTAAAGAAAATTAAATTAAATTTAAAGGAGACGAGAAAGCGATGTTCCTCTTGCAGCGAATTTTGAATGTCCCTTAATTTAGAGTCTAATATATAAGATTCCGATTAGTATCCTTTGCTTATTATATTTTTATATGCTTTTAGATGCTTTAGAGATTTGTACAAAGTTTTAAATCACAATTTTCTTTAGTTTAGAAATTTGAACTTTTTTTTTAGAAGTCATACTGTTGGACTTTGTCTGGTGTCATTTTTATGGTGGAGGAGGTTTTTAGATTGATTTTTGTTAGCACTTGTAGGTTATAGCCTTTGTTTGCTTTAATAGAAGGTGGAGTTCAAAATTGAAAACATCCAAAACATATATATTTGAAAGGCTTTCGACTTCCACGGCCAAAAACCACATCCCATTGCCAATTGGACGAGAAAACCGCCTTAGAACCCTATACTGAATAATAGTTAATCTACATATTTTACATCACTTTTCCTTTTTGACTCCGATATGCTGTAATTTGCACTAGTGCTTATGTTATTAAGTTTTAATCATTATAGCTAAAGCAAACCATTTTCTGCGATATTATCTATTTTCCATCATCAATTAAGTAAAAGTTTTACGTTTTCCTCTCCAAGCTGAGATAGAGAGAGAAAATCCCTTAAATACAAAAAAAAGTAAATCATTACAAATTCTTTGAATAGAATCTTTTGAAGTTTTCTCGTCCATTTGGTAGAAAAGAGCTTAGTTTTAATTAAATTATTTCAAGAACAAATTTTTGCTTTAAAATATCGTTTTCTGATTATTATCGTTATAATTTTTTTTTATCAAACAAGTGAACAATTATTCATGAAAAATGAAGTGACAGCAAGAGAAGAGTAAGAAATGATGTCAAATATATGTCTGCATAGACTAGAAAGTAACCGCAATTGTGAATGCGTAGTATTTCACTGATGTTTGTCCCGATATCTTTATCACATGGCATCTCATTTCGAGATAACGGTATATTGCGTAACCTGGTGTATAAATATGCGATTAGTTTTCGATAAGCATTGATAAGTTTTACGGGGTCAATTGTACAGGAAAAGTAGCGAGATTCAATACAACATCTCATTGAAACTTTTAGCACCATCACTTATTGGTTAAATTGGAACATATCGCTACTTAATCTGTATAAAAAAGAAACCGGCGTTCATGTACTTTAAGGATTTCATGGAGAACAATCAGCAATAAATTTCTAAATTCCGTTTGCAATCTCGAGAATTTATGAAGGAATATTCAGGCAAACAGAACAACGGAAATTTCTCTCACAGACAGAGTTTACTTTAAAAAATTAATGAAGTGATGATGAATAGCAATACATAGAAGAAGTTTTACAAAATATGTGGTGAGTCAATCAGCTAGTATCCAATATAAGTCGCATATAAGTTGGTATGAATGAAAATTCCCTTTGAGCATGACAGACGTTAAGTCGAATATTCATTGCTCTTTGGAGGAGTCGCCTGGATGTAGCATAATATGACTTTCTTCATCAGAAAAAAGTCATCAGCATTAGGAAAAAGCTACCAATAGTAACAGATGGTGTTGTGCCGATCATTAAAGACAAAGCATCGGTATAAAAGGATACACAAAACAGGAAATGTTGTTGGAGTGTACCAGAGTGTACCACCCATCTCTCTCTATTTAGCACATGTTGGTCTTTATAATTAACATTGCTTCAATCGATAAGTTACAGTCTACCCGAGTAGAAAATTGAATTTGCGAGAAGGGATTGACGATTGATTTTTCAGCATGAAGTTATTATTCAGTTAAATCGTTCAGGAAAGTTTAGCAGCTCTAAACTGGAATATGCCACTCTTCCCGCTATATTCATCATATAACGATCTTTATAATTAATACTTGCTTCAATCACTAAATTCCTGCTTGCCCAATTAGGTAATCGAATTAATTTTTCAGCATGAACTCAATCACGTTTTGCAAAAATCGTTTAGAAAGGCTGAGTAACACTGAACTGATCGTCATTGATCTTCCCATTGTATTTACTAAACGTTGTTCTTTATAGTTAAGACTGATCTCCGTCGATAAATTATTGCTTGTCTGAGCATACCCACGCTTCTTATGAGAGAGATAGAGAGAGAGATAGATAGATAGATAGATGGAGAGAAAAAATTTTATAATTGCATCCATCTGCTATAATTTGCAATTAACTGTAAGTTTTAAAAAAAAATTTTTTTAAACATTTTTCGTATTATTTAAGCATACATTTGCAGGAAGTTTACATCAATATTCGAAGCTCAAGAAACTTGAAACGAGGTTAAGAATTTTAAGAGCGTACACACGAAATATATAGTAAGTGGACAAGTTGACGAAATCATTTCGGATTTTCGGAGTGCCAAACAAAAAGATGAAGACATTTCGTTGTGTATTCTTTAATGCAAATGAAATAAAAAATGTAGTTTACGCGTGTCCTTCACTTATGGATTTAAGAAATATTTGTTGTCATTCGTAAATTAAATACAGTAATATGTCCTTACATGTCATTTATTTGCAACCGCTTTTGGGTATCCCCGGAGATAACAATCTTTGATACACACAACATATATATTAAATATGTAATGTATATATATACATGTATACATATATGTAATTTATGTTCATATGGATATGTATAGACACAGATTTTTTCTATATGCATTTATTTAGCAAATTTCTTCTGTTTCTTATTTGTTTCATATGAATGAAATAACTGAGAAAGCGTATTAAGAGCTAGAGAAAATAAAGTATTATTGCAAACGTTTTGTTGTTTGTGTGCGCCCATGTGTAATATGCATGTTTGTAAGTATAAGTGATTTATAGTTTAACTAAGATTACTCATACGCCCTGATAATTGATATCAAACATTCAGTTTAGTTAATAAATTATACGCCTTGAAAATGATTGTTTATAAGAGGCATTGCTTTAGTTGCAGTAGTAAAACAATTTTAGCCAAATTAATGAACTAACACTGGCGAGATTTAATGGATAAGCTTTTCAATCCCACATGTAAAATATATCCAAAGATTTTAATTGATATTAATTATCCATATATTTAAAGCAAACAGTTTTTTTTCACAATCACAACACATCAAGTCATTTACATATTTCCTGTACTAGCAAGGTCCGTTTCGTGTGCTGTGCTAATAAATGTTGAAATAATATCTTAACAGATAAGAAAATTATGTTCGGCTGTGCAAAATATTTTATACCGGCCATCTTTATCTTAAAAAGTAAAAAAAATAATATTTTTATTTATAAATATAATTATTAAAAAAATTAATAGGGATTGACAGATTTTTTTATTTTTATGGAATACCGTGGAAATTTTTATTGTCTAGTCTATGAGCAGTGAGCAAAATACCCAGAAAACGGTCATGCTTTCAACTTATTTTACGCTGTGGTTAATCACCGGTGTGGCGCTTTTTCAATACCAATATATGTGAATTCATTCAGATATCTTAAGTTTTGAGATCATGAAAATGATTATCGCATATGTTACACAGATAAGTAAACAGACACATGGTCACACGAACCGATACGTCTAGCTGGATCTCGAATTTGATACTGATCCGAAAGCTATAATCTTTATGGGGTTTCTGAAGTTTCTTTCTTAATGTAAATGTGGAAATTTTTATACGTCTATCTGCTCTGATTTATGAGTAGTAAACAAAATATCCAACTTCTTTATACTTCCCATCGAAGAATGGGGGCGTATTCTTTTTGAAATTTTGATTGCAATTTACTGAAAGAGGCTTCAGGTTTACCACAAAGTATTATATATATGTCCTTGATCAGCATCAAATTCAGAATCGATCTAAATATGTTAGTCAACTCTGTTTCGTCCGTAAGCATTCTCCTAACCGCAAAAATTAAGATATTGGCTCCAAATTTAGCGGAAACGTTGGAAGCTCTTGCATGTAAGCTGGTCTTGAAAATGGAGCAAATCGGTCAAAGGACACGCCTACAGTACAGCATAAACTGAGAAGTGGAGCCTCTGAAGCTTCCTTCTGGCTGTTGCAAACAAAACGGCAAAATTAATATATTCCCATCTTTCGGTAGTGGGTATAAAAATTATACACATAACGTGGATTAAGATAACGATATGAATAGATTGTGTCTTCAAAGAAAATTTAAGATTTAGATTCAGTTAACAAATTCAAATCGAAATAAGTGGATGCAAAAAAAAAAAAAGAAAAAATGCAGCTTTTTATTTTAATAAAATGTTCTTCTGCCGTTCTACGTTTGATCATACTTAGTAAAGCATATCGCCATTTCGTCACTTCGTTTAGAATGCAAAGAAATAATGCATCGTAGATATTTCGATGTGCATATGCTTGAACAAACAAGCACATAGAAAGAAAATATGTTTATAAACCACTTACTATATTTAAAAGTTGAAACATTGTAGCTTTTTATTTATATCCCTGCTTCCGTTAGATGAACATTTCCTTTAACTTTTTTCAAGTTTTAATTTTTTATATTCTTGCTCTTGTTAGCAATATACAGGCGGATGTATTGGCAAAGGGATGAATAGCTCGTCACAAAAGTTGGATGCGAGTAGCCTCATAAACGAATTGTGACTAAATTTTAATTAGAACTGGCAACCAGAACCACAAGTGCATACATTGGATTTTTATTTTCTAAATCTTTGAAAAGTTCATTTCGAGAGCGCTAAAGATAAACAGCTTAATAAAAGGCGCGTTTGCAAAAACAATACTTAGCAGGCGGAGAGACCTGATTAAAAAAAATTTCAAATGTTGTATAAAAAGTGTTTCTAGCTGTTGCCGAACTTGATGAATATGAGATGAAAAATTCCCACGGTTTGAAAATCTGTATCCAATCCTTTAGATAATGTTAACGTATACTTTAGATACCTTATTATGATAGATTTCTCAGTTGCGTGTCGTGCTATGTTTGCGAACTTTAATTAAATCATTAATTGCAAGAAATTTCGTAATAAGTTTTGAAAAAATTCATTGATGCTTCAAACTTTTTTAACAAGAGCTGCTGTTTAGCTTAAAATGCTTTCGCACTCGTTGAAAAAAAGAAAGTGAATATTCGAGTCGAAATAAATAAATGTAAGCATGTAAGTTGCAAAGTTCGAGTATGTAAGCGGGAGTATGCAGTTTTTTGAATTGGGAAACGGAAACCACATTAAACAAGTACTTTAGTTAAAGAACTATGTCGATCGTGAGACACACGACAGCACGGCACCAATTCATTCAAGCGGAAAATTAAATAAAACAAACCACGAGTGTTGTTGTTTGTTTTTCTTGTTTTCTGCATCACAAGAGATTTCATTTTTGCATTTCTCGCCGAATCGTTTGTTTGGCCTCTCTTTTCATCTTCTTTTGTGTACGGCGTTCATGAAAAGGCGAATATTTCTTTAAATGTGCTAACGAAAGTTGCAATTTTGTAGCAATGTTTCCCTAGATACCGTGACACTGCAAATTACATACAAATTAACGTAGTTTTTGAAAAAGGAACATGAACAAAAAATTTAATTTATATCAAGTTGACCGAAAAGGCAGAAGAAACTAAAAAAATATTAAAAGAATAATTAACTGTCAAAAGCTTAAAGGAAAATGTATTTTTTTTTAAATTTTATTTTTAGTAAAAATAGAATTTTTTAAATAAAATTTTTTGTAAACAATTTAAGTTCGCATACAATACTAACCCAGTACAAGCGTGAGTGAGACTTGAAGAAAAAAAATTGATTTTTTTTTTTTGCTTTCATGAGAATTATAATAAACTGCTATTTTTTGTCGTTTTGTTAGATTTAATGACGCTTGTAAAGTATTCTGCTTGTTTTTCCGTTTTTTTGTTTTTTAAATAAAAAATGTATTCTAGTTACGCTTGTTAGACTACGCGTTATATAGCAGAAAAGTGAATGTAGAAAAATTAGAAGAAAATTACGCAAATGTTTTTGTTTTTTTTGTTTCTGTACTTACTTCTACTAGAGGAAGCACTAACATAGGCTGATGAACGACGTTTAAGACCACTAGTGCCGTCGTTATTACCGCCCACAGGCAAGAAACGAGACAACGACAACAATGTTTTGAAAAGCTCCGTTACATTGTAATCTTCTTTGGCTGAACATTCCAGCGCTTTAGCCCTATAAGAAATAAAAAAAGAAAATTGTTACATAATTTTTATTTTAATTAAATATTAAAAAGATTTTTACATTTTTAATAGATTTAACATTTAATGTATTTTTTGAAACTTTTTATTTTTTTTAGAAAGTTTAGTTTAACGTCGTTAGGCAACATAACCCACATAAGTCATTGAAACATCGTTTATGAACCTTAAATAGCTTTGAGAATCGTCATAATCTGTTTTAAATATATATATATATATATATATATACATCGTAGAGTATTTCTATGCTTGATGGACTTGAAAAGTGACACCTATTTAGACATGTCCGCCTTGTTTTCCGCTAAAATTACTATTAGAACTTCAAATCTCTTGAAACACAAATTTCAGGTCAAATATTTGCTCAGATTATTTATTAAAATTAATTGTCTCCCGACTATGATTATTAAAAAACCGATATTTTATTTTCCCACATCTTTCCTTAGAGCATTAAACCCGAACTGTAGTTATTAAGATTTTTATACCTTACGCCGCTTATGGTGGAAATTATTATAATTTCTTGTGAGTGCATGTAACACCCAGAGCACCTTTTATTATATCGATCGATTCAAATCGTATCATTTTCTGAATCGTTTTAGATCTAATGTCTGTCCATGTCTGTGTGTGTTCAATCTACAGGTCGCATTTTTTGAGATATTTTGACAAAATTTGTATGTGGCCAAGAACGAACGTTGTTGAAAATGAATTCATTTCGACGATCTTTATGACTGCATTTCATATAACGCCCATTTTGAGAAGCGACTTTATGTGACAAAAATTATAATTTCTAATATTTTTCGACAAAAATCTGTACAAAATAAGTATTTTTGCATATAAAGCAAACGTGAAAAATTTGAATTGGACGGAAACATGTTTTAAACCGCCTTCCGTATAGACATTCTAATGAACAGAAACTTTTTACATTAAAAAAGCTTAATTTTTAATGCATTATGCTAAAAATAAACCCTCTCGATAGTAATTTTGACATAAAAATTAACTACGCTTGGTTTTAACCATGTAGGTCTAGATTTTGGACAACACCATAAAATATTAATAATTTTTTGTGTTTTCTCACGAAAGTAAGTGAAGAGTCGTGTTAGCTAAAGTGATATAACGTATTTAATGGTCGGGTATATGAATATTCTCTTTATCCTGATTTCGTGTAAGACATGTATATATATGTATATACATATATATTATACTTGACGATATGTCATAAAATTTATACTATATATAACAATAATTTATTGAAAACTTATGCCAAATGGCGATGAAGAACTCGTAACACTTTGAGTTTTTAAAATTTTAAATTTTTCATATTTCATTCAAAACTACTGTAAGCAATAAAGAGACAATAAATATCAGCAATCTTGACGGCGTAACCTTCCTGGATTGGTATTTTTTATATTTTTCTTAAAAGATTCTGTGCAAACTGAAATGTTGCAACACGTACTGCACCATATTGCGGAGAGACACTCGTTGTGGGGTAACCATCATCACATCGAGGATTACTTCTTCAACGATTAGAATCTTTTCGGACTTTTTTCAGTTGGTTTATTTGTCAATATTTTATTTTCGAAAAGTATTTTGTTTTTATTATTTTGTTTTATTATATGTATATCATATCATCAGATTATTATAAGAATGACAGCAAGCAACGTAACATAAAAACGTTTCGCAAAATAAATTTTCTATTTTGTTTTTGATATTCAAAAGGATTACACGCATTTTGTTTCGCTACGGTTGTTGGTGACAAATTTTTGCAAAAAGAAAAAAAAAGTTTTAAAATAATTTGCATTAAATTTTGCTTGTGTTGACGATGGTAAAAATGCAGGTGAGTCGGAGATACCAGCGTATCAACAAATAGCGTCACAGCAGACCACAAACCGATTGAAAACATTTATCATGGAATGCTGCAAGAGAGGAAAGGGGCGGCGTTGTCCCTATAAAAAAAAAGATGTGGTGGACATGAAACCAGTCGCAGTAAAATTGATTGCAAATTTATTATCGGCGAAAGGTTGTAGAGAAATTTTCAGAAAAAAGTATAGTACCTCAGCTTTAGCATTCACTGCTTACGTGTAAATATCGTGATTTTTTCTTATTCTCTGAATTGAATCGTGCAAGAACGACTTTGGATCGATATTGAGGGAGAAGGATGTTGGAATATATCTAGAGTCCATACTAAACAAAATATCACATCAGGTGAGATAAAGAAAACGTTTTGACAATTTATGTGATGTCCAAAATGGCTAACTTGCGATGGATAAACCTTTTATGACGTCTATCAATTCTTGTGATTTGTTCGTTTATCGTTTCAGAATAAATTTCTTGACCTATTTAAGTTTGTGTATATATGTCTTCTTTCTATCTGCTTCTCCGCCTTATGTCTTTCTATGTTACTTTATGTTTTAAGAGTATTTTGTTGAAATTTTGGTCCAAGGACGAACGCGATTGCAAATGGTTTGCATCGTTTCATTCATGACAAGTCCCCATATAACGCTCTTTTTGGAAAATGTATTTATATGAACAAAATTGTAATTTTCAATATTTTCTGTCCAAAATCAATAGAAAACAATATCATGGCGGGGAAAACATGTGAGAAAAACTTGGATCGGACGTAACCCCTCTTTGACTCCCTTATATGTAACAGCCAGGAAAAACTTTTAGAATTTTATGATTGGAATTAGCCCAGGAAGAATAACGATTTGGCACATAAATTTGCTATGGGTTGTGGGGATCATTACTGGGATCAGTTCTGTTTCCATAGAAGGAAATTTCGGAAACTAAGCCTATGGTCACAAGGTTTAGTGGTTGAAAATAGAAGGATACTTTCCTTACAAAGAATTAACTTTACCATTTACATCTCATTTGCGTAAATAATTCATCGAAGTTTCCAAGCGGTTGACAAATTATTTAAGTGATTATTTACATTACACATTGTTTCCAGTGGTTCCAGGAATGAAACTGTATACACTTATAAACAATAGGGGGCTTATCTCAGGAGAATAGTAAAAATATATTTTATTTTATGTAATAGTCGAAGGGTAACTATATATTTTTTCTACGAAGCGGAATATGAATTCCGTGCGCAAAGGACAAGTTTTGCAACATTCCACAAAATAATTCATTTTTAGGGTATCATCTTAAGAATAGAAGTATAATTACAACATATAACAAGTCATCGTATCAAACCATTAGCAATGAGGTTAATAGCCAACGTTTCCTTTCATATAACTTCGAATGTCATCGTATTGAATAGTCATATCATCACTTCTGGTGTTTTGGGTACACTTTTCAACTCGAAAGCATCAGCTGTCGTTGGCAGCTTTTCTTAGTGATATTCTTGTTTGATTTGAAAATCGCACTTTCTTTATGTGGAGGCGGCGTGGATATTTAGGTTTATTGTACATGTTAACGGCTCGCCTAATCTGCGCCATGATTATATTCGCTTTGGATTTCGTAACAAAAACTATAATTCACGACATAACAGAATTATGCTTTGAATTAAGCAGGAAAGCAGGAGTTTGATTTTTTGTTGCGTAGAACTTGACTTATTCGAAGAACCAAAAAACTACGTCGTGTACATATCAGCAAGATACTTTAGAATGGCACTAAACTAACAGCCAAAAATAGCAATTTCGACACAACATGCAGTTCGAGCACAGTTCGAAACATTTTCATAGAAAAAGTGACGTCATCTCTTAGGAAAACCGTCCAGGGTTAATTTTTAAGCTGTTAACGCTTGTCATTTTACTAGCAAGGATTAAGTGTTTTTGTACCCTACATCACTTGTGGTAGAGGATATTATACGTTTGTGTTGGATGTATATAACACCTAGAAGATAACAGCCTTTTACAATGGCGATCGATTTAGAATCATTTTCTGAACCTATTTAAGTTCGTCTCTCCCTTTGTCTCATGTCTCTCCATGTTAATTTTGTGTTCAGCTACATGTCGAATTTTTGAAATTATATAACGCTTCATTTGGAAAGAAAGCGTTTACTTTGAAAGTACAGGAAAGTAAAGGAAAATATACTAGTGCTTTGGTATACAAAATAAATGGGAGAAATTTGGATCATCGTCCATTTTCTAACACTTATCGACGAAAACTGGTAAGTGCTAATGTTTTGGCACATAAAACAAATTTGAATAACTTAGATCGGATGAGATTTTTTTTTGAACCACCTCCCATATGATCGTTCTTATCAAAAGTAAGCTTCTTTATGGTCAAATTTTTAATATTTCACGAATCAAATGAGTCCCTAATTTAATTTGACATAAAATTCAATTGTACCAAATTTGGATAACGAAGCACTATTTTTTGGTCAAAGTATATGACAAAAAGTTTCGAATTTTAATATTTCACAACGAAAACTCGTCCATACGAGCAACTTGACTTAGAAATTAATTCCACCATATGTAAATCTCGTAGGACTACTGTTCCATGAAAAGTAGCTTTTTATAAACAGAGTCTAAGTTTTAACACTTTATGACAGAAATAGTTACACAAAATACGATCTCTGATAGAAAAATTAAATTTGTTAAAATTTCGAAATTTACGCTATAAGGGCAAGTAAAGGTAAGTAAACGAATAATTGCATTAGCCATAGTGGGGTAGGGTATTTAATAATCGGCCCTGCCCGACTACAACTTATTTTTCACTTATTTATTTTTAGATATAAGAGGTCGCTAAAGGTCAAGGTAACATGTTGTCGTCTTGTACAGCGCAAAATAGAAGACGTGTCCTTTGAAAAAAAAAACAAGTTTTATGATAATTGTCTGTTTTTGTAGTCACTTTTTGTTGGCTAGAGGCAACGAATTGCGCTTTTAATGAAGTTAAGTATCTGTAGAGTGCTATGCACTTAAAATGAAATTAGACGGAACTCAATTTCAACAGTAGCTCCGACAATTTTGCTCATTTGTGTAATTTCAGCTAATTACTTAAAAAAAATTGTGTTGTTGTGTTTTTGTTAATTTCAGGAAAACTCACTCAGTCAAAAAATGCAGTTATTAATATTTACGATGGAAATATTGTAAAAACAAAGTATACTAGAGTGCGCATCCAATTAAACGAAATATTTTATGTTTCAAAAACCTATTAAAATTTAATTTTTTTCTTCTTTACAATTTATACAAAAAAAAAAAACACTCAAATAATGCGTGACTATCCTCATAAATTTTCCCAGCATGAATTTGTTTTTTTTTTCATTTCAAACTTTTCAATAAACTTCATTTGATGCAATGCACCATTAAGGGCAGTTATGAACGCAGCGGTAGTTATAATATATACACATGAGACGCCTTTTGACAGTCTGATGAAGAGCAGCATTCAATTGGTGCTCTTGTTAAAATAACAACAGCAAACCATTAACTTAATGTCATTAACAGTGAAAATGGTTGTTAGATTTCGTACACACGCAATAAAATTACAAACCACGAAAAAAATAATTATAAAAATTAAGTAAACGCTGTTTTCCTTTATGTTCATCTTTTTATTGACTCAAATGTGTGTTAAGTGTTAATTACAAAATTTCAAAGTATCCCAAGATACACTTTGATGTTCGAGAACAATAAAAAGGAGAAGTTCGTATTTCATAAAACTTTATATAAAATGTTTTTCTCATGAGTTTGCTTTAAAAGTGAAAGTAAAAGCACAGCGTACACGCATGACTGTCGCTTTTCATTGAAGAAAATTTTTAATTGGATTTGTTTTCATCTGAACTTCGCAACAAGATACTCTCATACAAATCTCACATAAATTGTATTTATTTAATTACTACTTTCAAATTAAATTCGTAGATTTTAATTTATTTAAGGAGAAAATAGAGCTTAATACGAAAACATGTATAATTTGCTTAACTTCCATGGCCTTATGTTATCAATTACAAGAAAATAAAGAAGTATATGCAAAGAAAGAGTTAACTAGTACGCCTAATTGTAGACAATATTTTATTTTTTTATTAACTTCTTCTTAAAGTATTCAGCAAATAATAACATTTTTATTAACTTCTAAGCGTAAACAATAATAACAACAAAATTGTATCCACTTTTGGGGCATCTCTGTGTCATGATTTGCGAGGCGTTAAATACATTTTCAACATATCGGCCTTTTCTTTTTAATATCCGGCACGCAAATCCGCTAATTGCAATCGTTTATACGTTAATTCTGATAAAATGCCGTAAGCTTCAAATTTTGTATCATTGTCTCAGTTTCAATTGTGAGAAAAATACCTATGGAGTCCTATCAAGATGATATAAGGAGTATATCTCAGTTTTCCATATTAATGCTTGGTTTGAAAATAATGAAAATGAATGAATGACTAGAACTACTCAGTACCATTTGAATCTTGTAGGCGAAATGGTTAAGTTAATATAAGATGATTTGCTAGTAAGTACACGAACAATCGAATTCGAACAAGAGTTATCAGTGTCACTTAAACAAATAATTGATAAAAAAAACAATATTGATTAAAATTGCGACGGAATGCAAGAGGGGTCGGAATAAGAATTGCATAGAATTTTCAATAGCTGGGAGAGAGACCGCGACGTGACAACTATTCAGAGTTGATGTTAAAACAAACAATATGCTCTAAGCTGTCTGAGACAATAGACCATACGTCAGAATAAGGCAGTCGGACTTTTTGAATTCTGCGGTTAACATACAACACAAGGCAGTGTGCTCTACAAATGTTTAATTCTACATAACCGGTGGTTTTGCCTACACGTATATTAGCTTGAACAAGAAAAGCGTTTGAAAATGCTAAAGGACATATACATATAAACTAAGAAGCATATCACTCTCTTCTTTTTGACAGACTTACACAATAAGCCCTTGAACGGTATTTGCTGAAAAATTTTTTTGTTAAATGCGGAGAATTTTGTTCGTCTGAATTTATCCGACATACATCAATTCAACGAAAAGTAGATCACCACCAATCTAAAGGTTTACCCGACCTGGTTTAGAAAATAGAGGGTCTGCTAATGGTACATGTTTCGAAATATTCTAACTACTTATATTAATGCGGAAACAAGGCTGATAATCTGTTACAATTGGCACGACGAGAACCGATATTATAATTGAATAATTTTCACGTTTAGATTGCGAAGAAACATTCCCACTATGCTCTAATGTCAGAAATGGTAAGCGATGATCATTTTTGGGTATAGCTGAAGTGAATTTGACTAGCGACTAATGGTGAAATTTAGCCCAGATGCCAGGTCTAAAATGGCATGACAGGATACAAATTGACCAGAGGGATCAAAATTATAATTGTAGCCAACAACATATGTGAAGATATCGAAGACTTTTGGGGTTGAGGTTGAGGATTGAACGATAATAGCGAAATAAGCACAGAATATGAACTTGACGATGTTATGGGCCGTTCTGAACCCACGGCCAGACGGACTCAACTTTTTCTAAGTCTTGCCTTCACGGCCGCCATTGCGGATCATAACTTCATCTGACAAGAGAATCCTTTGTCATTATCACATTTATTCGCACGCGGCTGCTAATTTCTAACTGATTCGAGTAGCAGTAATGCGCCGACGGAGGCTTAAGGAGTGAAACGTTCTGACTTAAGTTCTTCTGGTCGGTTGAGAAATGTTCTTTCTTATGTGTGGTGGCGCTTTTTCTTCCTCACAGTTATTTTGGTATTCAAGCATCGGCTTGACGCGGTTTTGGCCTGGCGATATGATTTTCGCGAGCACTACTGTTTCTTTCGTTATAGTGAAAGTATAGTGCGTATAGTGCAATATTAACTGACTTGTTTTTGTTTTGCTGTTTGTTTTTGGTATGAAACTGATGCTATGGATGTTGACGACGTTTATTTTCAGCAAAAAGACGCTGTGTGGCACACAACTCGGCTAAAGTAAGGCAACCGTTTAGTGACAATGACGCTAAATATACATATTCTGCAGCTTGAGTTTAAATTTATAATATCAATTTCCCTAACAAAATATTTAATAAAAATATGATATCTTTTACCTTCATGCATTTTGAATACGTATTGATATGATCACTTTCGAAAGTAATATAATTCATTCACATTATGGTGAGCGGGTTACTAACATTTTGATTCGATAAACCGAATGAAGTTTCTGCCACACCCAGAAAGATTTAAGAGATAGACTTATCTTTTATTTTACCGATTGATCTAGAACCATTTTCAAATGATTTAAGCAGGTCTGACTATTTTATGTTACTACGTTCAATGTATTGATAAATGAGTATATTGATATGCTTCGGCCTGAGGACGAACGTTATTTAATTAAATATTGTGGAAAATATTGCCTGAGCCTTCATAAAAATGAAAGGATAAAATTCTACCAAACAAGAGGGTTATATTTAACAAAATATTATGCTTTGCATTGGTAAAATATATGAGGAGAGGATGGATTGAATTTTAGTCATGGATGAGATATGACATCGGCTGACTAGATCGATTTTTATATATTATGTTCCTAATGATACAATTTTATTAAGATAAAGATGAGTTTGAATGAAGATAAAAAGTTCAATAAACTAGAACTGCTATATTCTTTGGTTTTTTCGAAAACGTCGGGTTTTGCTCTAACAATGAAAAGTAAGCCAGTATAATAGGGTATATTATACTTATCTCATAGAATCGACGGCATTTACTCAAGACAAGGACTAGAGGATTTTCCGAAGGGGAAAAATTCGTTCCTTACAGACGTTACCATGACTCTGTAGACCGTTTATATATGCAATCGAAAGGTAGTTTCTGTTACATACAATATTTAACTAAGAGGTAGAACTTGTGTAGCGACTAAATCGCAGCCGAATTTGAACATAGAAGGCCTTTAACCATCCTAAAAATAAGGTAAAAACAAGTTATAGGGCGCAGTATTACATTTTTATTAAGCTTTGAGCTATTAATGCTCCTTTTATTTTATAAAAGATTTTAATAAATTCTCCTTAAATATGTGGAAAGAGGCCAACTTTATTGTGAATGAGTTTTTGATCGTCTTTGTAACCATTCAACGCTTACAGATGTTTGAAGGGTACACCTTAAGAATATTAAGTGGAACTTATATGGCCGAAATTGATTTCTGTTCAAAGGACTTAAGAGTTTCTCTAGATATTTTTAAGGTGTAAACCTTAACTTGTAATCTTCCTGAGCCGTTTTTCATTTAACACTAATTCCTTCTTTTTTCAACTCAGTAAAGGCTCCGAATTAAATAAATAATAATAATAATAAAATAAGAGAGGGAAAGAAATTAAGAAATATTTTCTTCGGTATTTTTTGACTTATGGTAATATATGAAAACATGAATTTACCTCAACAAGGATTTTGTTAGGGTTAATGAAAAACGCTCTTATTGTAAAATTCAGATTTTCTTTAATACCTGGTACTGATTGCACATAATAAAGGCCATCAGGCTCATTATTTACAGCACGAGTCAAATACACAATGCACATGTTTCTCTCTCGCTGGGAGTATTACTACACGCGGCACATGTATTCATATCATGCATCTGCATGCGTTTCATTTGTTTCTTTTGTTTTATTTGCTGGCATAACTGCTATACTGAACCATATTTTCTCTGACTAAAATAAATTTAATTTGTTGTAAAAGCGGTTAACATGTCAGTAGACGTTAAGGCGCCATGAGATTTCATGTATATGGATGCATACATATACAATATATAAGTACACATGCTCGTACACACATACATGCATATATAATATATAAAAAATTCGTCATGAATACAACGAAACGAAAGCAAAGATATGTTTTTTTATACCAACCGACGAAGGACGTAAGAATATTCATTTAGTCAATTTGTTTGCAACACTCAGAAAGGACCTTCAGAGATCCTAACTTCTTGATTAATGTTAAAATTGGAACCCACTTAGACTGGCTGTCTGACTGGCTTATTTAAATAATGTCTGCGGTAACCATTTTCACGGTCGCAAAAATTGAGATATTTGGATAAAATTTTGGAAGAATTTTCAAAGTTCTTGCACGTACGCACGTACAGTATTGAAATTAAAAAAAATCGCTTGAAGGTCAGGCCTACAGTGTAATAAAAGCTGAACCCCTTTCTACATTCTGAGTCTTATGCTTACTACTCATAAACTATAGCAGATAACATAATACAAATTTTCGATTTTCCATAAAACGGAAAAAATCTGTCTCGTTTATTCGATATTATAGAGTATCGAAATTTAGTTTTTTTCGATTTTTTTTACATTAACGTGGCAGTGGGTATAAAGGGTTCGCCATAGCCGAAATAGTTTTCTTACTTATTTCTATATGAAAATATAAACACAATTTAACAAAATTTATATGTAAGACTCACGATACCGCGAGAGCTTCGAAAAGTGTTACGTGTGAAACGATTCTAAAAAAACATTAAAAAAATATAACCAAAAGAGAAGAAATAAAAAACAAATTTCCTTTTTTACAAGCATTTATTTTTTGATAGACCACCAAGTTAAGTGAGAATTCCCAAAGGAAAACCAATGAAATCAATGAAGTATAACACTGATGAAGGGGATATTAACAGAAACCGCGTAGCGATAAATATTTTTGTGTCAACCATTCACGATGTGGGTAAGCTAGAAGGATGAATCGACTTGTAACAGTAAAATTAAGTAGACCGGCAACCCAGCAAAATGTTTGGTCAAAATAAACTTGTAATATTGAAAAAATTTACCCATATTGGATGTCCGTCTTTTAGTAACTGAAAAACCCAAATATGTTAAGAAGGACAGACAAAAAAAATTTCAGTTTCGTTTACCTATATCATTATCAGTTGCTCGAGTCGTGTATCTAAAAGCGATAGGAAAAACACGCAAAATGCTCTTAGTTCTTAAACAACTAAATCTACGAGAAAAAACAATTTTTCAAGTTTGACTTCGTCGGAGATATCTAAGCGGTAATTGTCAATTTTCCGTGGTTTCTATAATTATTTTTTTTATTGACTTATCCCTTAATCCCTTAAATCCCTTAAATATTCAGGGGTGTTATCCATAAGATTTTGACAGTGGCTGAGATTTGAAGCGATGGGAGATATTTAAATAAAAAAAAGGGTCTAAAAATTACTTGCAATTACACGTTCGGGAAATTTCTTGCAAGCGTATTGTGTGGCTTCTGGTTCTGTTACACATATATAATTAATACAGGGTTGGATAATTCTACATTGAAGTTCTTAAAGAGAACAAACAACTGCCTCGGAAATTTCGTTCCAATAAACAACGAAGTGTTTCGCTTGTGCGAGTGAAATCTTGTACTAGTGATTCCGCATATTTCTTAGTAATTGTACTGACATTTGGTTTGTAAAAATGAATAAAAATCCGTGCCAATCAAAAGCAAGAGGTTTCCAAGCTTCGACTATTACTAATATAATAAGAAAAATTACTTGGTTTGCCACTAAGCAAATATGTAAAAGCTGTCTAAATTGTTATCGATAATTTACGATAACAGCACTTATAAGCCAAAATATAGTTCTGCATTAAAAAAAAGAGATGTTTTCTATACAAATATCTGTCTAAAGGGAAGAGCGTTTAAGATTCGAATTAAATTTAATTTCATTAGTGCACATCAAAACGTGTAACTGTATACTGGTCCGATAAACATATATATTGTTACGTTAAATAGTTAAGGAATAATATCTAATGGGTATAAGGAGGGAAAGAGAAGGATATACCAAATAATGAAGTGAATAATGAACAAACTAAGTATCGGAATATAGACAATGGATGAGATATATCGAATAAATGGTAATAAGTTATTTAGGCTTAACGATAAAAAATAATACATAAATAAAAACGTGTAACAACGAAAAATGAAATCTCGACGATCTTTACAGATAATGAAGAGATTAATAAAAAGCAAAAATTGGCTGATAGCACATCATGAATTATGAGTAATGCGTTATAAACAGCTAATGATGACACCTAACAAAATATGAGAAAAAAGTACAATTCAATGACGTTGGCATATATTTTTTGCGTGCAGTAAGGAGTCAATTTTTTTGTAGATAAAACCTTAAACTTTGACTTAACCAACTACCGAACTTTATTTTTGACAGTAATTTAATCATAATTAATAATTAAAATTATTAAACATATAACCTATAGCTTATTGCATAACGAACGGACACTACTGTGATTTGTGGATTGTAGTTCACATAACGTAAATGGGTACAAGTAGGAAACCTACAAGCGGCGTACTTCCTCACGTTTATCTTAAAGAAAAGATCGAAAAAAAATTAAACTGCGTTAAATTCAATGCTGATCAAGAATATGTATACCTTGTGGAGTCTCTGAAGCTTACTACTGAGTGTTGCAAATAAAATGATAAAATGAATGATCCAGATTTCAACCAAAAGTTATTTTATTTAAGTTTGCTTTCGGTATCGCAAGATGGATAAACTTGTATTTTCTATTCCATGCTTTTTATTAATTCAAATAGAACGCGACTTTATTTGGAACTAACCTTATTATAAGACAACTACAAAAATCTCTTGTTAGCAAATAAAAATCTTAAGTCTTTATCAAATCTCTCTCTCTTTCTGTAAAAGCAACTGATCATTAAGAGACCCGCACATATAGTGGATGTCCCACGAGCGATCTGTGATATAAAAAAAAAAAAGTTTGTGCGGAAGACGAAGAGGGCTAGACGGAGAAGGCTAGTATTAACCAAACACAATAGGAATCTTCCATTTTTCCAAATGCTTGGGAATTTACAAAAATGCATAAATAGTACGAGTAACGGAGAATTTAAGTATTGCAAAAATATATCTATAGTCATTCAATAATGTTTCTAATACATCCATGTAGGGGAAAAGGGGAAAGCAATGAAAAAAGGTTATATATAATTTTAAGATTTAGATGTGTGTAAGAGTGTGCATTGGATGGGCTGAAGATCCTCGTCTCAATAGAGAAGAATTGTTCACCTAGCTGCTCAGGTATTATCGCCAAGACTTTCGTTCTGTAGCGCCAAGATTGACTCAGCGTAGAACGGCACTATCTAAAATGAATTGAAGTCACCAATGTACTATCCGCAAAGGTACACTCAGCAATACATGAAAGAAAATCAAATGTTTTATTCTGACAAATTACCCTACTTATATACTAAAATTCTTACTATAAAATATTCAGTAAAATGCTTAGTCTACAGAATTTTAATGTAAACAATTAAATGTATAAAATTGTATCTAAATGGGGCGCCGGTGCAATTTGAGATTTAGTGCATATGCAGCATTTTTGGAATTGTGCCGTTTGTTTTTCTTTTTGTTTTGCTTTTCGTTTCTTTAATTTTGCACACTACCCTGTGCATACATTATACTTATGCACGCTATGTTATGCGTACATGACAACAGCAGAATTTTTCTTCGAACCACTAGGTCTTCTTTTCTTCTTTCTTAACCATCTATACAAGCATGCATCTATAAACTGCAAACAAAATTTTTGTACTACAATTGTTTTATGTAGGATTTCTTATATTTTATGTATTTTAACAGAAATCACAACAGTTGGGAAGGGAATCAGACAACTAATTAGATTTAATTCTGAAGGCGACACTTGTTCGATATTATTTAGATGTCATTACATTATTTATATTTATAAAGTTAATGTGAAAGTTTATTTTAAAAAAACTTCTTTTTTATGTACATTTGCTTGCGAAAGCAACCAATTTTCATTTTCTGTTTAAATATCATAATTTTTTCATTTGGTTAGCAGCGATTATACAGCTTTAATCCATACAATGCAAATATTACCAGATTTTAGAGTTAATGGTCTATTTTTATAACAATAATTCACAAATTAAGACCAACAAAGAGTACAATAACGAAAATCTGTTCTTTAAACAAAAAACAATAATATTTGTAGTCCTAATCCTTCCACTAAAGTATGCGGTTACACTTTTAACGCAAAGAAACGTTGAATTGAAAATCAAATCGTGGAACGCAAACGGTATAAACGGGGTTTGTTCTTCAAAGTACATTACAACCGAATCTACACAGTATTCATTGGGAAATTTTATTCCTTTTCTTGGTCATCGTTTTAAACGTTAGTTACAATTCCAGCAAACTCGTTATAGAAATTTGTTTAAATCTCTAAAGCGTTATAATTTTAAAAATATATTATTAAAATAAACTACAAATTGTCCGTGAAAAACATACAACATGAAAACTAATTGCCGTTTAAATAAAATTCTCGAAAACTTGAAGGCATAAAGAACAACGTACTGGAACATTAACAGAAAATATTTTTAGTGTTCCATAAAATATGGAAAACAAAACAAAAAGTTTGTTTTACACTATTCACACTAACATATCTCTCTTTCTGTATGCACGATAATAGCGATTTTCACGGATAAGTTATTGCACGCAATAATATTTATGTAACTATGGCAAGCGTTTTTGTTAAATTGCAGATCGATATCATGGTTGAAATACATAACTTTTTAAAAGGGGTTTTTATATGTATCAGCGGATGATAACGGTATATTCTTTTTATGCGAAAAGAGTTGCAAGACTCAAAAAAGAGTTCTAGGGACTCTCTAAGATATGTATATATTCTTGATCAGTATCAGGCCGTTAATTTAACTAAACATATGTATCTGACTGTAGTAAATATTCTTCCAATCGGAAAAGTTAAGAAGCTTGATGCCCTTGCACGCGGACTGGTATTGAAAAAGGATCATATCGATCAAAGGAGACAATTTTTGTACAACAAATAAAGATCAGGACAGTTCAGTCTTTTTGTCATTATACATAGACTACGACAGGTACAATGATAATCATTTTTTCGTACATGGTAAGGGTGATGCTGCATTGCATCTACAGAAAAATATGTTAGTTTTCTTCTAAGTTTTTTTTTTTACGATAAAGGTTGCGGATATGTAAAAGTTCAAACAAAGCTCTACCATGTATGTGAATATTACACCGAAATTTATTCTATATAATTTATTGCATAGAAATGAAAACAAATATTTTATAAAAAATACTGCCCATTGTAGGTACGAGGGCCATCTTGAGGAAAAGCAGTATTTGAACCATTTTCGTAAGATGTGTAGCACGGCTCACCTAGTACATGTGCCATCGATCCAATCGACATTCAGAAGGACTCATATCTGATAATTAACTCGAATAGGTGAGCACATCCTAATTGAATGCTTCCAACGTGTCGCGAACCTGCATTTTGCGCATGAATTGATGGATGGATGGAGGAAGTCATATGAAAAAAGCCTTATAACCTGATGGATTTTGAACAGCGAAAGGTTCAAATCGGTTAATTACTGTTGTTAGTAGGACCAGCACACCTTAACAGCTAATAATAAACCGCACTTTTCTGGTCTCATCAGACATAGAACATTGTCTTCGTATCAAAGCGACTCGGGCTAGAGTCGGGATTCTCAAAAATCCACTTTTCATGCCCCATAACAATAATATGCAAAAGCGTTTGAGCAAAAAATTAATGCTGTCCGCAAGTGCTCTTTATTCGGAATTAAACCTGACTTGTTATATGAAATCTTTATTGTTATGTGAGATGAAAATCTTACAAGAAAAATGACGCTAATGATGCTGTTTAATGGTAACTAGGTTGACAGCTAGGGCCATCTATGTGGAATTTGCGGTTTTGTAATTACATAACGGGGTTCACAACTGACTATCGTCGTCTCAAACGTAAAAATACTCGTCAGATATTCTGCAGTGTACACTTACGTTTCATTAATTTCCAGTACGTTACTTTTGTGAGTTCAAACTTCTCGAAATATAAATTTAATTTCAAATGCTTATATTTCGCTCTAGCCCAGTTCTTTTTCAAAATCGATTGTGTCTTGGCCACGCTTAGTAAACAAATGCGGTATTTTGATTTTGAAAATTTTATTAGAGTATTCAGCTCACTCAGTTCAATAAGTCCAAACTATAATTTAAAATAATTAGAATAATTTATATAAAAAAATAGTCTAAAGTAAATACGATATTGAATTCGCATTATTATCTCCACATTGCTAGTAAACTGCATAAAAAAACGTAAAATATAATTTAAAATGTCATAAATTAATATACGTTCCCTCTATCTTGATTTCGTGCAATGTACGCACAAACATGTATAAACGTTTTACTTAACGTTATATCATAAACTTTACACTGTAATTATTATACTTTATTGAAAAAATAATATTCGTTTCAAACGCAAGGTGACAGTGAATATTAAAAAAAATTCGTTCCAACTTGACAATTAAGTTTTATTGAATTGTTTTTACAATCAAATATAATTTTTTTACATTTCATTTAAAACAAATACTTTTGTAAGAGATAGCCTACGATTGCGGTCGAGTCAGTTACGGCTTTGACTGGCCCGGGTCGGCTACTCAAGATAATAAATATCATCGATTTTGATGATATATCCTTCCTGTACTGCGTCATCCAAGGCATCCTTAATTTTTTTTAATAAGTTCCGAGTAAATTGGATTTGAAAATGCTGTAAAACGTATTCCACTATATCGCGCAGAGAGGCTGGTTGCGGCACAGCTCTTACCGCGTTGAGGATTGCTTCTTCGTTGATTAAAATCATTTCGCTCTTTTTGGAGTTATTTAATTTTTTCAAATTTTATTTCTTAAAAAATATTATGTTTTAATTGTGTCGATGACAGCAAAAACAATATAATCGTTTCTCAAAATAAATATTCTGTTTTGTTTTTGATTTTTGAAAACATTACACATATTTTGTTTCGTTATGGTTTATGACTATAAAATTTTGCAAAAAAAAAAGAAAAAAAAATATGAAAAATAATTTGCATAAAATATTCAATGGGTTGAGAATGCTGTCTTAGAAATATTGCCTTATTGCCAGTATATTCTCAAACAGCCCCAAAGATGATGGGAAACTATTAAAGGCATTTATCTCGAATTGTATATGACGGGGGGAATGAAATTATTAAAGAAAATATCATTAAATGTTATGGACTTGAAACGTAACGAGCAATAAAATTGTTTTTAAATCTGTTGAATATCGAACAAAGGCGCGGAGCACTTTATCACTGATGTGCACTCCACTCGGCACACTTTGCGACTTTCTGTTTGCTGCTTCTCGGATTGAATGAAGAAAGAACTGGTTTGGATAAATGTTCAGTCATTCCTATTTCAATTTTCCCTTAGTCAGGAATATACTAAGCATCTAATATGATGCCTAAGTTGTACATAACGAACAACCCAAAAGAGTAAATACATGGAAATACATACATCCCCGGAAATTTATAATATTCTTCGATGCTCTAAAATTAAAACACGATAACAATGAGTGAAGCTGTAACGAATATCGAATAAGTCATATAGAGATAAAAAGACGAAACATCCGATTTAAACTATAAAGAGAAAATTTAAATTATTCAGTCTACAATCCAGTTCATTTTCAGCTTAAATGATTCAAATCATCATTACGTTAAACTGAAGCAGGACATGTGTAAACGGGCGAACTATATAAGCAGGCAAGTGTTCGAAGACTATTTTTACTTTGATCGTGATACGAGAGCAAATTAGTATCAAAACGATTTTGCACGATTCTCAAGAATGGTACCAACAATATATCGAAAGGAGAAGGTATTCCAAGCTACTCCTAGTAATTAACAACAATAGAGAATATTACTTATTTACTCAAGTGTTTCGGATCACTCTTAAATCTAAAAATTCTTACTAAGATTACTCTCAGCTTGCTTTAGGGCTGGTTAATATAAATAATGCGCCAGTTCTTGCAAAGCCAAATTTTTTACCCAAATAAATGAAAAGATAAGCATATTAAAGATCTTCCTGACCGCCTAATTGGGAAAAATGTATTAAATTTAAGAAAAACTAGAGTACAAAATTTATGTAATCACCTATGCATTCGCCACTTATGTACTAAATATGGTTTTTTATTCTTGATATTCAGATACGCACATAAGACCAACATAAGATTCTGAGTAGATATAGCTATGTCCGTCTATTTGTACGTCCTTCTGTGAATATTGTTTGAAAGTTCGTTGTCACAAAGGTTAACACAGAATACTGAAAAATTTAAGTATGCAGCCTTAATCGCAGATAAAGTGAGCATGGACTGTCTAAAAAGCAACCAACAACTTTAACTTACAATTGAATTGAATTATTAATCTAAAGCATGGAGCGAAAATTTACCAAAACGTTACATTTTGGGATTGGGACTTGAACTGCCTACAAAAGAAAACTTCTTATAAGAGATACAGAATACACATTAAGGGAATTAAAAGTAGGTTTATTTTCTAGAGTTGCCAAATGTATTTTATAACATATATTAGTTGGTTTGAGATGTAGATTGTTAAATATTCGTCCTGAAGTGAGTATAGCCTTGTTTCTACTTATTTCTAACTGTACTGTATAATTTTGATTCTACAAATAGGATTTAATTTTTTTTCATTAAAAGAAAAAATTGTATAGTTTTTTAAACATACAGTGCCATCCATTCCATGATCATGATTTGGCAACCTTTTTAACGAAACATATGTAAAAAATAACTGCCAGCTAGGGCATCACTTTAGTCTATTTATTGTAATGTTTGCCATTTCACAGTATGGACCGCTTAACAACGGCTGTTAAAATAGTAAAAAGTCACGTCAAAAATGTTGATTCTATATTAGATATGTTTCGTGCATTATGAGCAGATTATGTTTTACATAGTCCTCCATCTGAGCGTACTGTAAATCTGTAACAGATTTGAGAATCTGCGCACACCACCGAAACATAGGCTTATATGGCGGGCATAGCATTCTGATCGTTACGACCCCATGATTACCAATCTTTTTTGCGTGAAATTGAGTGGTATGGATGCTGAAGTTATTTAGTTTCAACAGAACGATGCCATGAGCCACATAACACACTTCGTTCTACCATTATTGAGCGAAAAATTTCGCTGACGTTTAATTTCACGCTTCAGTGATGTGAATTGACCAGCAAGATCGTATGATTTCTTATCGCTGGACTATGTTTTGTGGGGTGACGCGAATAATCAAGTTTATGCGAACAATCCTCAAGCTCATGACCTATCGAAGACAAACATTTGCAGACAAATTATCGAATATTAACTCAACAAGATTTAGTGCTGCGGAGAAGATTTCAATAATATTGTATTCAACAAATGACGGCAATGATCCAAATCTCAATCCGAAGTTTGTTTACTACAACTACTAGATTGTGAAGAGGCGTTAAGATTTATTTCTGTAAATTTGAATATTTTTCATTAAAAGTACATGTTGTCATCGGTAAGAAGGAGTAATAAAGTTGATTCTTACACCTAAAATAGCATACAAAGTAGCAGATGTGATACTACTGCCATAATATCCACAATATTATTATGCGACGAACGCAAAGAATCTTCTTCATAATAGACACCTTTAGCCAGACTTTGAAAAAGAAGAATAACCATAACAAACAGTTGTGAAAATAGAAATAGTAAGGAATCGATTTTTTTGATTGGTGGTTAAACTCAATCATAATGAAAGGAACCAATAAAGAAATGTTGACCTTTAAGACGATAGCCGTAATCAAGGCTGAAGTTTGACTAAATCGAAGGCGTAGATCAATCAAGAACATGAAACTTAATGACAGTAAAAGAAACCAATATAAAATGTTGACTTTTGAGACCATAATCGTTATCAACGATGAAATTGAACTAAAACATTTCTATTATTTACACTCATCAAGAACATATTGACTTTATAGGGTTTCCGAAGTTCATTTTTATTAGATTTGAAACAACATAACCTATGTGGTAACTAGGAGAATAAATGCGGAAATTAGTAGCAATTATTCTATAATTTACTAATGAATTATATATGAGAAGCGATTTTACTTCCGCTCTATTAATGTATAATTTTTAAAGTTTGGAAAATTCCTCAATAATTTTTATCCCAATATGTATGAATTCTTACACATAATTCAAAGCCAGAAAATGCGACAAAGAATAAAGAGCTAAATAAAAAACTAAAAAAATAGAAGAAGTTTTTCTAACGGACACAATTCTTTTATTGCATATTTGTATTGCATTTTATTTAAGTTGAAGAACTGGAGTGAAGAACGTAGAGAAAATTGTATTGGAATTCACAAGAAAGTAATTGTATGTGGATATAAAAAAAGGGATAGAGGAGAATTACAATAAAAAAAAGAAGAAAAACTTGGCAATTATTTTCTAACAAAGGAAGACATCAGACTGTCCTGATTGTGAGAATACGTCTGGTTTTAGTTGTGTACGTGCATGCACTAAACACATTCATACACGTAATAGCACATAGACACTGTGGCTTGCTAACATTTACCAGCGATGCCTTTAACTTTCTATTTTATTATGGTTTTATAGTATTTGTCGAGTCATGTACTTTTAAACTTTTGCCATACTGAACTACTTTCGCATTCACATTTATTGCCATAATATCTATAATAAAGCGAGATATTTTGCACTGCAATCTATTTATATACACATCTATGTAAGTATAAACAGTTTTCGTTTCGTTTTTTTTTTTCCTGAGAATTCTACAATGAAAAAATTTTATTTTAAAATATAAACATTTTTTTTGTACAAAAATTAAAATTTTGTCGAGTATTGCTTCGGTTTACTTTCACCTCTTAAAAAGAAAACTGTGACCAAAACCAATAGTTCAGAAAGTAATCTCATTCAAATTGCCATGATTTTTTAATTAGCTTTAACAATTTTTACATAACAAAGTCACGAATATTGTGTAATTTTGTCTGAAATCACGAAAAATCTATGGAATCATTGGAACCACCCAACGAACGAATGCCATCTTAACAATACATACACATTCACAAAAATTGTTCAAAATTCCAAAATTTCATTCGTCGTAATTGGTCCGGGAGCAGAGGTTTTATCAAAATATTCCTATCGGGCTATGCACTTCCTAATATTCCCAGGACTTAAATGCGCGGTTTTTCGAATCAAACTCAAGTTCGCAGTAAGATTAAGTACTCGCACGTTCAATATTAATTAAATCATAAAAGAGTACAAACTTATTAATATAATACTTCAAGAAGTTCTTCTTTTAATAATGACAATGAAATAGAAAAATTCTCAATTTGATTACTGATGTTTACAAAGCTTGCATTGCACATAGTTATCTTATAAAATATGAAAATAGTTTGTCTCTCCATTTACATTGTTTCGTATATTTTTGATTTTTGATTTCAAAATTTCTCAAAATTATCTTCGATTTATTTTTTAATTGTATTTATAGATAAAGATGTTGAAAAATTCTGTTACTTTTGGAGAATGTTTTCAAAGATTTGCGCCAGTAGTTAATTGCTTTAAAAATTAACTCTGTTTCTTCCATATAATCAAATACTCACATCATTTACATGCCTGAAGTTGAAGAGATTTTTAAGTAAAATAGGCAGAAATTTGTATAGCAAATTAGGATAAACTGATTATACTGGTTCGGTAAATTCTCACATACTATCGTGATTAAAAGCAGTAAGGCAAAATTTTCTTCGGTTATTTTAGGATGCATAGCATCGTAGCTAGGTTAAGAAAGTTTAGCAATGAATGTTACTTAAGCGTTAAGCTTTGGTCGCATGAAGATATTCGTCAGACGTTTTGGTAGACTTGATTACCTTGATTTTTGCGTCCCTATAATGCATCTTCTTACTCGCATTGTTCTTGTTTGCTCACACTCGTTTATCAACAGAAATTAAACTCTCATCACTCTGCAATCTCCGATTTATATTTATCTGACTTAGCTCCTTATTACTTCTGGCTATTCTCGAAATCCAAAAAGTCGTTCTCTTCCTTGGTAGAAAATTTGCGTCTGTATACAGTGAGTTAAATCATTTAGGGTTGCCATTTAAAATTTCGAGCATACTCGCTTTGAAGCCGGGGGTAAGCATTTTCTACTACTTCTTGGTTACTGTCTACAAATCTTATTTCGAATAAGTGCTCGAATAAGATAATAATCTTATTCGAATAAGTGCGATAAATAAAATTCAGAGACAGAACAAAAATTCTTAATTAAAAAATACTGGATAATTCAAAACTTGGCACAAGTATATGAAATGTTTCGTAATCGGTCAAGTGAAGTAGCCGATACTTCAGAGTTATCCGACGATATACATACTAAATTATTTAATTTGATTTAAGTTTCGTATAAACTGAAAAAAAATATACATAATTTTGTGCATACATTTTTTAGATACCATGATTAAAAAGTAGAGACTTTTCTTTTAAGTCTCGCTGCCAACAACTTCATCAAAATTTGTCTCAAATGTCATATCAAAATCCTCAGTAGTAATTGAGATACGCTTGTTTCATCTAAAAAAATGAATTTTCTTTTCAATCGAGTTAAACCGATCTTCCTGGATGTAATATATATTAGCGATGTTTTTGTCAATTTCTATGCTTAAATATATGAATAACGAAGATGGAGCAAAGACTCTAAAGATCTAATACAGAACGTGACTTGGCTTCACTGTCGCTAGGCAGATGGTATCTTCGCTTTAAAAAAAATAAATAAAAAGTAAATAAAGAAGTGAATAAAATTACTTTAAACAATTAAATTTTGCTAAATAAATTACTAAAATAAATGTCAACTTTCTTTTCTCTTGTAATAAGGCCCGCCTTTCTCTGTCTTTTCCCACTCCACTTCTTTCATAGCAACACATTTCTGTTATTGGTATGGTTGTCTTTATCCATAAAATAAAAATTTTGTATCACTTACGGTTATCTAAAACGATCTAAAACAATTCTATGTAGAACCGAATTCGTATTGGGAAGGTGCGGCAAAATTACTACTTATATAATGTAATGTATAAGTTGGTGGAAAAGTTCTCATGTTCGACGGGTTCCTGAGTAGTCGAATGTAAATGCTCTAGAGGTTAGTTTGGCGAACTATTTTTGGGGGCTGTGAACATTTGAAACTTCACCTCACAAAGTGTTATATCAGTTTTTACAGACAACCGATGCATTGCTTGCCTTCTGGAACTCATATCAAATACATTGTTTTAAGCGCACTTTATCCGCTTTGTGTTTCGCAACTACCTGACTTAGGTTATTGAAAGTGCTCCTCTTATATCCCACGAAAAAGCACTAAATAATAACTACGCATTCTACCTTTTGGTCTTAACTTGACAGATTAAACCACCTACAGTTAAAATATGTCAAATACGAAAAAACTTTCCTATTATTTAAGTTTTACGAGAAAGTATTTTTACGACTTAATAACAATCATGCATGGACACCCATAGATTAGAGAAAGAGTCAATAGTGTGATATTGACATGAAAAAAAATTGTTATTTTTTGCAGTGTATTCCAAAATTTTTCATATTCCATGAAGATACAATTCGTTCAATGACTTCTGTAATGGCTTTTATTGTGATGCAGTTGCACTTTACAATATGTTTGATGTTAATTTTTATGTATCGTTTTTCTTTCGAATATTATAAAAATGCTTAACAATGTGATATACGATTCAAAATCTCGACAGTGATTAACGATTTGCAAAACTTATTGTGGCATAACATGTTCAAATATATTCATATTTTATATTCTTTGTATGTTCCAAGATGTGGTATGACGCTGGTATGGTTTTGTAAAGAATAGCATATGATAAAAACAGATAACATTTACTGTATGATTTGTTGAGATTTTTTTTGTGATAAATGCGTTTTAACTTGTTATAAATTATGTTCCTGTATGTATGTGTGTAGCACATATACTATATATATATTTTTTTTGTGTGATTTGGTCTAATATAAATAAAACATTGAAGTTCTATTTTTTCGTCTTAAATTTACTATGGATTCGAAAAATTTTCGGATGACTTTGCAGGAATTATTTATTCAACTGTATATATAAATATGTTTATATATATATACATACACATATAGATTATTTTATAAATGCGTATATGTAGATTTATCTTTTTGTGACGAGGGATTTTAAAGGGTTTGTGTAATAATGTTATTATTATTTACCCAGTGAAGTGATCCAGGAAAAAAAGTTATTTACCATGCAATTGATGGCTTTATTATATCGGTAAAAATGATGGTTCAAGTTTATTAATTGAAAATTTAAATTTAAAATTAAGATAAATTTTATTATGCCCATCACCGGGCAGGATGAGGTATATCCATTTCGTCATATTGTTTGCAACTCTCAGAAGGAAGCTTCGTAAACCTCACAAAGTGTATATATATTCTTGATTAACGTCAAATTTAGCATCGATTTAAGCCCGTATGTGTAATGTCTATCGTAAACATTTTCCTAGCCACAAAAACGATATTATCTGCTTCAAAGAAAATTAGATATTAGTCTCTTAGTTTTAGTAAAGTATAACATTAAATTGATATTATATTCTCCAAATCCGATACCTCATATAAAGGAAAGATTTATGGAGTCACAAAGAAAGTGGTTTATTTTATCGCAGTAATTTATAGATTGTAATAATGTCCACAACTGAAGATTGGAGAAGAAAATTTCTTAAGTATTCATTGGTGTGTTGCAACTGTATGGTCAAGGCGAATTCTCGGAAATGTTCTGAGATTGATTTTGTCAATATTAATTAGATATATCGGACCAACAAGGTGTGGGTTAATAGAAGAATGGTGCTAGTGATAGTATTTTTGAATTACTTCCTTAGTTTTCTCCTTAATTTCGCATTCATGACATCGTAGCTAAGTAGAAATACAGAAGCAGCAGACTTCGCCACCTGATCACCTTGTGTATATTTCCTACTAAACTGATATGACTAGGTACCTGAAGTGTTTTAATCTTCCCTTTGAATGTTACGATTGTTTTTCTTAACTTGTTAAAGGTGCCCTAATTGGAAATTGTGGAATTATGGATAGCTTTTAATAAACCCAAGCTTGAAGGATAGCTCTGAAGGTTGTGAAAATTGAAGTATTTTCGCGATGAATACTATTTAACAGAAGCATCTGCCGCGGCATAAGCAGATGGTAGCTCAGTAGCTTTAGAATCGTCAATGACCAGGAGATGGCAACCCTTACTTTCTAGTGTTTGGGACCTTTTAAGCCTTTTTCTACAGCCGGAAGACCCGTTTCAGTTATAATATTTTTGGTGGGTGTAGTTTGAAAAGCATGCTTTAAAAAGGTGTTGCTTATTTTGAAATAATTTCAAAATTAGGTACTTTGCTTTTTCAGAATTCCAAATGATGTTAAAGAAAAGTTTCTTAACAATCATTAAAAAAATCTTAGGCGGCTAAAAAGTTCGTTGAAAATCTTTCAATTTTGCTTCCCTTTCCTTGTTTCCAATCCTTTGGAAGAATTCGACTCGAGTCTTGCTTGAAGACAATCTAGAATTCACAAATAATATCGAATCTGCGAATTATCAAAATTCTTTTATTCATGTCACTCACTTCACTTTTACTTATATAGACGAATATCTGGTATAAATTGACATTATTTTTTCATTAAATCTAATATTTTTCTCCCTATCTTATAAGTTGAATTTTCTTTTTGTGCTTGCTAAAGAAATATTTAAACAAATATTTACTAAACGCCCGATGCTCAGTTTTTTCCAGCATTACAAAAACACATCGACTCAAATAAACGATTGCTAAACAATAACTACGCGTTCAAAATGACTGAAATTTTGGTGACTACACTTATAAATGCTTGCATATAGATATTTCTCAATTTTGCGAGCAAGTGCTGGTATCTTCAGCTTCAGACAATCTACGATAAAATTTATGACTGTAAATTAGGAGGTAGGAGGAACAGTGCTATGGAAAGGCGAAATATATTAGATATCTTTAAAGAAGCATTTTAATCATATCATTTTAATCATTTTAAGTCTACTCTATGAAGAAGTAAAAAACTATAACCAGCGCGGTTATAGACGTTTAATCTTTTAAAAAAAACGTTTCAAAATATGTTAATATGATTGTCACTTTTCTTTTTAGAAACCTACTGAGATAATCTTCAAAACACGCAAATCTCTACGAAAAACCTCCACAGTTCAATGTGCAAGCCATACGAGACGAATATATAAATTCAGTCGGCATATAAAACATTGTTTTTGTGCGAAGCCAACCAAGGTACACAAACGAGGTCTTGTTGCTAAAAAAAAAAAAAAAACTTCTTTTGTACTAAGGGATTTCAAAGAATAATATCATCAAATCCCATCCCAATATTCCATATTTATCTAGTATCCAAAAATACTGCTACATTGACGGGCAATAACGGACAGACAAGCTTAAATTGATGTAGAAAATGATTGTGAATCGGTTGGTATAATAAAGTATATTTCAAATGTCGTTCTGAATGTTGCACACATCTGCAGAAACAATATGCGCCCTAACCACAAGTTGCGTAAAACACAAAAAGAAGACGCACTACTCTGTCCGGTTTATTGCTAAAAGATTCTCATTTTTGTATGTTTTTTGACTAAAATTTAGAAATTGAATTGACTTAAGAGTTGATATTTTTGCTGCCTAAAAGACAACACAAAAATTTGTGAGACTAAGCTTTATTTTGGAAATCGATAGATATTGCTGTGCCCGTTTATATGTGAACTTATTCTTACATAAAACCACCCTTTTAATTGTGTTGCTATTTCATCAAAATTCTAACAAACTTGAAAACAAGACTCTTTCAATGTTAACAAAAAGTTTTAATTTTGTAAAAGCTATAGGAACTCGTAATTAATAGTAAACATTGAACATGAGATTGATGCTCTAAATGAAAAATCAAATAGTGTAAACAAAAAGCCTTAATTCTTGGAAAACAAATAATTATTTGCTATCTTGAAAGAGAAATTGTCAAAACCTTCTGGCTTTTATCCATTTAACTTCATTATAGGCATTCTGGCACACTTACGTATCTGGCAGCTATTGTACATGAAAAAGCTCATCTAAATCTTTTATATTTTAGCAATAGTTTCATTCTATTGTTTGTATTGCATTTTTAATATGATATATTTTCTTAAAACTAAGCAGCGGCATTCTCCAAAAACAAATTATAGACTTTGGATACAGGCCAACTTAAAAATATATACTTACGAGTTATGGATGCATTAGTGAGATAATTGGAATTATTTGAATACAAAAAATTATCGATAAATTTTTGAATCAAGTTTCAGAACGATGTCTATTGTAACTAACTATTTTAATACCTTACAGACCTTTATAGGAAATTCATTCAATTAATTAATTTTTATTGTCAAATGATTAAAAGTGATACGTTATTGCATGAATTTCATTACAATGTGTGTCATCAATAGGTTTTGCCCAGAATTTATAACTTCAGGAGATGAAATTTTGTAATTTCAAATGATTTTAATAATTATAATTAAATTAATTTTATATATATAAATAATTTTAATAATTTCAGCATTTAAAAACCAAAGCATTTGAAAAATGTGTTCATGCATAGGTGTCTACTAAATCGTTGATTGTTTGACATATTTCATTAATAATATTATTAATTTTATCATCTTTCAAAAACGGTTTGTTGTTCTTTTTTCTTTACAGCTTCATAAATTTTCGCTTGTTTAGCTTATTGGTGTGATCTTCAAGTCCATTGCTTCTTAATTCCGATAAATATAATTTCAACTCAACAATTCTTTCTTTATTCTTTATTTACAGTCATTTTGCATTAATAGGTTAGTAATCAGCGTATGAGGTTATCGCGAATTTTACTTAAGCTTCAGAACCATTGCACATTTCTCAGAGAAAAAAATCTTTATTGGCTTACTAGATGTTTTGGAATATGTGGAAAATAGAATTCATTATCCATGAAAAATGTTTCACTCCAAACGCTCTAGTCAAAATGAATCCTTGCTAGAATGTTATCATCTACCCTCTTAGCAGTTGGTTTCCAACTTTTGTAATAAACAAAGAGATATCTTTAGAGATTATTTATGTTCGAAGGAAAGCATTTCCAAACAAAAATACGCCAATGTACCTTCACTGAGGCGACCGTTAATCGGGAATAAGACTAAGAGCTACTGGGATATCTTCAATGATTGCATCACACAATTAAAAGCTTAGGATATGTTTTTTCAATTCAGTCTTTTGCAGACGTAGCAAACCAGACACTTTCGAGTAAAAAGTTGTCGAGAAAAGAGAAGGAGGAAAAATAGTTGTATATAAAAGGTTAATGTTATGGGCTTGAGATTACAGGCTGATGGAAAAATAATAATATATGAAGAATATGTTGGCATTTTATTTCAAAACTTCAAAAGTGTTTTTCTCAAAATATGATTTTTGAAACGGCATGCATTCTAATTATTTTTATTTTTCATTCAAACCTCTTATAATATCTTATGAATATCACTCATAGAGGACAATATAGGATATTATCCAGAATTTAATCTGAAAGTTATTTGTTAATAAAAGAGCGCCCTTTCTTTGGTCGAAAGATGGTTCATTCAAATGCACGCCAATCACATAAAAATGAATTTTACAAGTCCTGCAGGATTCGCTAGCCACGGGCATATAGATTAAATTGGTTTCTTTTTTTAAATTCAAATTTTAACCACGTTTAGGTTTGCTCACCGCAGAGGTACATAAGCTATAGATGTTTCCAGAGAATGTTTGCAGAGTTGCCATTTTTAATATTTTTCAAAAATTATGCATTTTTTTAAGACTTAAATAGACGCTCTTAATAACCTCCTTCTTAAATATTAGTATTCTGCTAACTTTCTTTCTATTCGAAAAAAATTGTCAAAAATACACCTTTTTTAGGCAGTTACAGTGGTGTTGCCCCTTCAACAATTTCAAAAACTTAAGTGACGACGATATTTGGAAAAAACTTTGTAGTTTATTAGCAAAAATTTTCAGCATAACTTCCATATAGTTCTCTAGAAAAGTTTTAACATTTCTATGAATTCATTTCTAATTTTTTTTTATTATTTCCTATAATATTTTTTTATTTATGTGTTTATTATTTAGTAGAAAATATTTCTAAAGAAAAAAATTCACGAAATTTATTGACAATAACTTTGCAAGATTTAAGCGGCTTTAATGCATTGCTTGTGTAATATTCATATAAACGTACCTTAGACGTGGTAGCTCACAGTACACCCAGTCAGTGACTTCCTCTAATTTGACCTCCTGATGGGTTTTTGCTAAATCCGATTTATTTCCAGCGATTACTATGGGTATGTCCTGCAATGAAAGGTGACAACATCAATAATAAAAGCAATGGCAGCAGCAGCGACAATGATACGAAAAATGTATTTTATCGTAAATGTACACAATTGCGTAAATACGTTAGAGACAAAACAAATGCGACTGAATTTTGGAAGCCATACGGCGACAAATAATGGAAATTTATGTAAATGTTTGCAAAACTTTGATAACCTTTGCAGTATTTTACAGTGTGCGCGAAAATTAAAAGCGAACAATTCGCATAATTGTAAATCAAATAAGAAATTATGAGTAATTTATGAAAATACAAATAAAACGAACATTTCATTGACTTTAAAATTTTTTTTTGCTTTTGATTTAAAAAACTCTTTAAATTATTTCAAAAAAAAGAGGGGGTTAATTACCTGAAAATCAGCCCGTTGTTCACGTATCTCTTCGAAGCATTGTTTAACGCATTGAAAACTTTGGCCGGATGTTATAGCGTAGACCAACATAAAGGCATGCGCTGTAGCAATCGATAAGCGTCGCATAGCAGGAAACTGCATATCACCAGATGTATCCAAAATATCAACCTACATGAGCGAACAAGCGCAGCCAGTAAGAAAGAAGAAAAGAGACAGAGAGACAAACAAGAACGTAAAGCGAAACGTGTACAATTAATGAATTAATTCAATTTATGTTCAATTTAATTTATTATGGCAGCAGAATTGGTCAAAGGTTATCAATAATGAACACAAGTCGGTATTAAGTGAGAGAGAAAGGTAAGCAAATTAAACTCCAAACAGATATTTACAATAATTATTTTAATAATTTAACTCATACGAACACACTTAAATTAACTGTAGGATTCAAAGGTGTGTTAATGGTGAGAACACGTTATACAATATGTTTGAAAGTTAGGTAGATGTGTATTTGTGACATGTGAGCTGAATTATATTTTAATATTAGATTCCTATTAGAAATGAGGATAAATTTCCGACGACTTTTTTGGAAAAATTTAATGTTTATTTTAAGAGAAATATTGCAAAGTAACTTATTGAAAGTGTTGGCCAACGGTAGCCGCTTCTTTTGGTATCTTTACGAACTTCATGTTATGTGTTACAATGATTGTTAATACGTTATGCCCGTGCCTCAGGATGAATGCACTAATTATTGTTTTATTGAAAATTTTAATTGTTCGCTTAAACCTCAGTTCGCGGTTCAGCAGCACTACCTTTCGAATTATACGAGTCATGCTTCCCGTAAATGCCGGTTTTGATACAAAACACGAGCAATATAAGGCTATGGACATTTCAGTACGATAACTTTAACTATTAAGATGAAAGATTAATATAAAGATAAAAAATTAAGATTAAAGATAATACTTTGAAATGGAGGAGCCATAGTATTATTCAACGCCCAATATCAATGGATTCGCCTTCTCTTTGGAAATAACGAAAGCTTTTTCAACATTAAACAGAATTTATATACAAACTGTCGCTTACTATATTTAATGCTGGAATTTTTAGTAACCATTGTTTTGTATGCGTGTTCTGGAGTTTTTACTTTGTCAAATTTTATGCCCCGGAAACGTTATAGAAGACCTACAGAGTGTCACGTACATTGGAAACACAACACAATTTATGCTACATAATAGAGCTGTTAAAAAAAAGTTGTGGACTATGTATAGGAGATTACAATATGAAAGTAGTTTCAGAAACTTCTTAGATTAATGCTCGAATGAGAGCTAAGGCCTCTTATCCAATGCGAAGGGTGTATTCATATTTTCATTTCTTTCGTAGTACCCAGAAAGAAACTTCAGAGACCCCAAAGAGTATATATATTTTCGATTACTATCAAATTTAGAATCGGTTTAACAATGTTCGTCTGTGCGTCTGTGTAATATCTGTAGTAAATTTTTCCCTGGCCGGAAAAATGAAAATTTGGCAGAAATATTGGAAGTTGTTCTTCGTAGGTTGATATTGAAAGTGGACCAACTTGGTCCAAGGATACATCCACAGTATAACACAAATTGAGAACATCTCTGCTTTTAAGAAAAAAAAGTTGGGTTTTCTGCTTTTTACTCATAAACCATAGCAGATAGGTTTATAAAAAATTAGCATCTATTGATCTAGCTATCCTCTAGTAGGAAAGGATCGACCACGCCCTCTCGATATAATAGATTATTGGAATTTATTTTTTGGTGAAAATATTTGCGACTTCAAGAAAAAAGCTTGAGACACCACTCAAGTACAAATATTCTTGATCAGTATCAAATTCAGAACCAACCTAGCCATATCCGTTCGTTAAAAAAATCATATGTGTTTCATCGAAGAATGAGTGCATGCAGCCGCTTTAGAAATTTGAAGTCAATCGCTTGAGAATTGGAGTAAGAAACTGTTGTTAAAAAATTACTTTTTTGCTAGAGCTTCTATGCCATCATATTGCTTTCAAAAAATTATTTAAAAATTGTTATGTACATCAACAAACGTAAAAACATGTGCAAAATGTTTGTTGCATCAGTTAGTCTTTCGTAAATAAATTCGAGAAAATTACCAATAAGTTCGTACTCGCAACAGAACAAAGCTTGTAAACGACAATATATTCTTACTGCTAATAATACCACAAGTGTGGCTATTAAGTTTCTGAATGACTTAGTAAACTTGAAAATTTATTGAAATAAATCCACTTTGCAGACGCGAAAATGCTGTTTCGAATTCATTATTAATTTATATAAAATTTTCACAGGAAAAATATGATGGGTACAGAAGGTTAAGCGGTCTCATAAGTTATCTAAGAATTTTAGGCTAATTCTGAATATATATATATATGCGTGTGAAACTTGAAGCAAATTCTCGAAAATTATTGGTAAGAATATGTTGACATCGTCTGCCTGACTAACATTAAGTCATCAAACACATAAATGACATTTCATTCAAGTTTTATTTTTTATTAGAATTATGCACGCAGCGGTCTTTAAGAATTACTAATAGATCTCTCTGGTTTACTTATTTACCATATTAAAATAAAAAAAATTCCTTCAGCCACATTCATGCAGACGTCAACATAATTAAATCAATTATTCACACAACTTCTTTTATACCCATCACTGGAGTTTGGAAGTTTATTTACTTCGTCAGAATGTTTGCAACATTCGAAAGGAAATTTCATAAATACCGAGGCGGCTTAGGCGTGTCTCTTTGGCTTTGTACATCCGTCCTTCCTGCCGTCCATAAGCCCATATGCTCGCTTGAACGGGTGTGGTAAATATTCTCGCGGCCGCAAAAATGGAAATATCGGTTTCAAATTTGAAAGAAACGTTGGAAGTTATTACATTCGACATTAAGGTGCGACATAAATTGAGAATATGTCTCAGTATGGGATTTTTTGGATTTTTTGTTTATTACTCATATAACAACGCCAATCATTTGTCCGTACGCTAAAGTGATCCTACAATGTCTGTAGAAAGTAAAAGAAAATCAGCCGCATCCATCCTTTATTACACAATTAAGAAATTTTTCATTTCTTTAAATATTTATAAACGAATCGACCCTAACCGAATATAATTTTCTTTCTTGTTGTTACTTTATTTATTTATTTTGAATCTCTTATCTGCATATCATTGGACATGTGTCATAGATTATTTTTCCTTAATATTAATAAACTGCAAACATATATTTGTTCGTAATATTGTGTACTTATTAGAAAAGTAAATGGATTTTTCTCTTTTTTATACCCATAACCGAAGGTGAGAGGTACATTCATTTCGTCATTTTGTTTCCAATGCTCGGAAGTAAACTCAAAGCATATATATTCCCGATTAGCATGAAATTTAGAATCGATTTAAGCATGACCATTTGTTGGTCCGTCCGTCTTCCCAATGTCTGTGATAACATTCTCCTGGCCGCAAAAATGAAGATATCGTCTTCAAATTTGGCAGAAACACTGGAAGTTCTTACTCGCAAATAGATATTGAAAATGAGGCAAATCGGTGCCAGTTCACTACAGTATAGGATAAGCTGAAATCATCTTTTTTTTCTGGCTGCTCAGTGATTATAGACTGCAAATTAAAACTTTGCCACGCCTACCTGTTAAAATGTAGTTTTTAATCTAAAAGTTGCGGGTTTAAAATATTCGGCAAAACCGAACGTAATTTTCTTACCTCTTTTAATTTTCAATCATTCAAACATTAGGTAAAACATTAATAATATAATCAAACGTATGCACACACACAGTAGTAGTTTTTTTATTTCAATTGATTACTCATACGCCCAAAGAACACATAATTTAATTGTATTTTATAACAAGTGGGGGGAAAGCTTTACATGCCTTGGGGCCGGCATTCATAGTTTGTGGCCAGTAGAGTCAGCTAACGGTTAACCTACCCATTATTTAATGAGCGAGAGTAGCTGCTAACCCTTTCTGGAACAAACTAAGAAAAGCAGTCTTTTAACTCCGATTTCTATTTTATATCTTTCCACTCAAATGGGGCAAACAGGAGCAAAGTCTGAAATTAAAAGCAGATATTGTCGAACAAAAATATAAGTAGACAACTAAGTAGAATAAAGGATTGATTAGTAGGCTGACTAAGAACTGGTTCGAAATTTTATTTTATTTATCTTTTATTTATCTATACTTTCTTCAGTCTACAACGGATGCTAAGTTACGTTATGTACGTCAAGACTAGCATACCCGTTGTGGCGTTGTGATGAATATAAAAACACAAGAGCTAATTAATTTAAATTTTCTTTCAAAAGAAATACAAATTGAAATTTCATTACCAGAGTAATGTTTGCACATACACATTTAAACATATGTCTACGTATGCACACACACAAGTAGACGCAAACGTACGCAATAGCAGATTTGTGTTAAAGCGTCTTTAAATTAAAATAAATTTTTAATTAGATTTTTAAAGCATAAGTTTCCGCATTCTGGTGAAGTAACGTATATAACAGATGTGTGCTTTGCTTTTGTTGTTATCGCAAATAATGAATATTTCGGGATTTTCGCAGTAATTATTAAAGTCCCTCGTACCTCCTCGTATTCTCTATTCAGGAAAATAAATTTTTCTTTTAAGTGATGAAATTAAAAAGGTTAAGAGGAAAATTCATTTTCAGTTCGTACTAAACTTTTCAGTTCTTGTTAAAGCGAGTACGGTATGCAATAAATTATGATGATGATTATGTTGTATTTCGTCTTTGGGTAGATGAAAAACACAACTGTTATGTACATATTTTGTAGTTTTGTAGTAAACGTAACTTAAACACACTTTTGATTGAGATTTGGATCAAATTTTTTTTCCCTATATTGTTTGGAACTTGCCATTATTTGCGAGGAAAACATCATTCAAATGTTCTCCATGGGACGTCTTAAAGAACTGAATCCTTTTGAGGTAATTTTCGATGACTTGTCTGCACATAGCGGGCCATATCTCGGCCATAAAATGATAGATGTACGTTATCAAAGGATCAAGAGTTTGTGGATTGCTCGCATAACGTCAATTCTTTGCGTAACCACATGGAAAAAACTTTCAGCAGTGAGAAGTCGTACGATTTTCGTGGCCAATTCACATTTCCAAAGCGTGAAATTGCATGTTCGGGAAATTTCTCGCGCAACGATGGCAAATTGGAACGTGTTGTGTCGCTTGTGGCACCATCTTTTTGGAACCTTCTTCAATATTCCTATCTTCAATTTCATTATAAAAATTTGATAATCATGTGTAGGTGCCTGTAAGCGGCTTGTAGTGGCTAAATTTCGATCTTCCTCGAAATTTTCACTAACAACACCAATACATTCGGTCGCCCGTCAACCTTTGGGCAAATATGTCAGAGATCCAGTTTCTTCAAACTTTTATACACTTTTGCTTATAGTCCGCTCAGATAGACGAGTATGTCCACTATAATCTGTTCTCGAAGTGTGCCAACTATAAAATCAAAGTGTTTGTAGTCAGATTTTACTATTTGAACGCGTTCAGCGATTGTTAAACGATCGACATTATAAAATGACAAACATTACATTAAAAACATAAAGCCCTCGATGACAATTCTAGTTTACAAAAGTTACTGAAAGTTGCCAAATACCCACTATGAAATATGTATACACGTACACGTATACGAATGTGCAACGCATCACTCAATAATTTCGTAGGATAACTAATTTTTTTGCACTAATAATGCTATGTAATATTCACTACCCATCCTTAGTCTCTTTTCAAGGTGGTCGATGAATATTCCACCATGTGCATCCCAAAATGCGGACGCCACAACCTTACTAGCCAGCCTTTGCGTTTTTAGTCGTTTTGGGTGGTTTTCCGCTGGTTGCTGTTCACTTAGTTGATTGCCAATTTAAATCTGCGGTGTAGTGATGAATCTATATTTTAGTCGCGTTGTCAAATCTCGCATAAAAAAATTCTTTTAATTACGCCTAAACAGCTCCAAGCAATGCTCTGAAACGTCAACACGTTTCGGTTTTAAATAAAACCGGTTTTGAGCAAACCACTTCGATCAGGACATTCGCATGGACTAATGTTTATCGAATTAATAAATATATTGCCTTCTGATGTCATTAAGGTGTCAGTATGCAGTCTTTCAACATGATTTTATGCATATTTTTTATGGTTTCTGGACTAACTGGCGAATTCGGGCGACCAGCGCGATCAACATCTTTCGCGTTCGTAGGATCTCGTTTAAAGTCACTAAGCCATCGGCAAATTAATGTTTTCGACGGAGAAGAGTTGCCATAACACTTTTCAAGTTTATTCTGGGTTTGAATGATTTTTAAAAAGCAAGGGTTTATCAAAACATGAAATTCAGATTTTTCAACTGTTTTGAAAGAGTTATAAAAGTAATGTCGCCAAAACAAATGTAATTTGTAAACTATTTCGTGAAAGTGATGAAATTTGGTATATTTCGATTGAAAGATGGTGCTATCTAAAAATCATACGGAAGCGTTAATAATGGCGAAATCTATATCACATCCTACGAACTTATTGAGAGAGACCTTATACATATGCATATTTTATACATAAGTTTCATATGTAAATATTATGTTAATATTAAATATGACCTGTCACTTAGTGAATATCCTCTGCGTGTAAACACGATGCTGGTCAGAGTGGAGTAGTGGGAAATAAAGTATGTGCGAGGCCTGTGAGATTTTCATGGAGGTAGAGCATTCACGATAGCTGCTGTCACACACTAATTGTAAACAAAGTGTGGTCAACCGCATCGGGAAATGAGTCCGGGTTATGGCGACCTGATAATCGCGCTTCGTATGTGCTATCCTAAGCGATAGAAAACTTTTTATAAAATATTACTGTTGAGTTGATATATAAAATTCAAAAATAGCAACTTAAAATGTAAAATATGTAAAAACAAATTAAAGTATGATTAAAAAAAGAAAAAAATCATGTACAGCCACTAACATAACGTACATTCACTATCAGATGAAACCAAAGTTGTGTGCATATAAACATAACATAGTCTAAAACCCACGCAAGCAATAATTTAGTTTGTTTAAAAACATTGAAGAGATTGCAGTTCAGGAAAGCTTTGATTTTATTAATCTGCTCATATATCAAAATTGTACTATTCATGCAGGCATTATCTTGTGCTATTTATTCAGGTAGCATCTTCGTTGCACTCGTTAAATTTTATCTAAGGAAACTTTCGAGAAAACCTACATGGAAAGCGAATTTTAGTTACATTTAGTAAACGAAAAGTTAAAACTTCGTCTTCAAGAAAATTACACGTAAAAAAACTCCAAGAACGAGCCTTTTTCCAAGAGAGACAGAGAATTCTTCTCAATAAGTTTAAACGTACGTTCGTAAGGACACAAAAGGAGCACTGGTTTCCAACAAAATGTTGAAAATGCTAATAATATAGCCGCAACTGTGGCCGAACTGTTAAGAATCACCTCTAGCAAGTCAGTGGGTTCAAATCTCATTGCGGTAGAGTTTTTTCATAAAATGAAAAAACACCAAGGAGCTGATAGCCTAAGCTGCTAGTGCTCTCATCTCTCTAGTCTAAGAATTACTTTCATTAGTCTAGAGTATAATAATAATAATAATAATAATAACGATAATAAAAACAATAATAATAATAATAATACAAATAATATGAATCGTCTCCAGGCAATGGTAAGAAACGGATAAAAAAATCGAGGTGTAAAAAAAGGCATAGCCCTATTTAAACAATATATGTATGGGCCGTAAAGGATACAGACAAAGTAATGTGAACACTGCGCAACGTAATTCCATTTTCTTGCATATTGGCAAAATTGCTTGCGTATACATAATGCGTTATAAATGACCGCGGCAAAAGTGACAGCAGCATTCTACACTCACTTGGGTAATGCTGTTTCGAGAACAAAAATGGGGCGGGAGTTCCATATAGTTATTATTGATGAAAGAGTTGCAGTTGCTTTCGCATCCTTTATATCAAGTGTTCATATTATTTTGTTCATCCCCTTTATATACGCATACCTATCCCAGCATTACAGGATAAAGTCGCGGTAATTGAAAATGAAATTTTTTATACGTAAAATTCTCCAAATCAAAAAAAAAAACAAAACATAAAATCGTTTACTGGACGTAGAGTTAAAAAAATGCATTTAATACAATATAAAAATAACCTTTTATTCGTGGAGAACATAAAAACAACAATACAGTTAATTGTAAAATGTAGATAATAAAATAGAAAAATCCATTTCGATAAAATAATAAAAAGTGCCTCTTTCAAATGAAAAAGATTAGCCACAAAAAAATTGTTTAATATTTGGTTTTGTTTTTTTCTTTCCGTTTGACAACGTGGCGTACACCGTAATTGTTGCGTAAACAATAAAAGAAAAAAGTACGTATGAAATTGAAATCGTTATTTCTGTTTCTTTTTTTTTCTTGAAAATTTTGTTTTTACCGCAATAGGCAGATGATCCGCAAATCGTTTGATTGACCAAAAGGCTTAAAGTCAAAGATTATTCTATATATGTATACAGTATACACACTGTCCATTTATACACGCCAAACGATAATACTGAGACATGGGTTTTATTCAACGTGGTGTAAGCGGTAAATTTCAGCTAATTAAACTTAAACAATCTAAACTCAATTATGAGCCATTTAAACGCTTTTGCATTCTTTGCAACAAATTTAGTAACGTTTGTACTTTAATTTCGGTATAGAAATCAAAAAAATATGAAATCAAAGAGCATCATTCTTTAACTTTCCAAAAAAATTAGTTGCCTGCGCTGACCTAATGGTGTCACTTTTGTCCTATACTCATCCTATATTTTTTACGGCGTTTACTGTTTATATTAGTTTAGTTTAAAATATTTATAGCATAAATTTTATAATTTAAGACGTAGATTAGTTTGTATTCGGCTGATTGTAATTGTAGCAGAGTATTTTTTTTCTTAAAAATTTACAATAATTTACAACAAGTATTAAAGCCTTTTAAATAAATAAATAAATATGGATTTAGTTAATTTTTAAATGAGAATGAAAAAAGCACTTTAATCTTCTAAGATTTTATGATCGTAATCGCAACAGGATAAGTTAGATGAAAAAGTTTTTATCAGCAACTTCTACAAGTAAAAGTGATAAGGTAATGCGAATTACCAGTGTAAGTAATGATTGCATACGATCATTTTGTCCTTCTTCTACATAAAATAACAATTTTCCATTTAGTTTTATTGAATTATTCTGTGTACAGCCGTTAATTATGGAACGTTCAATTTCATTTTCATGCATTTCATGCATTTTCTACATTCATTGTCGACATACATTTTCAACATTCATAATTTAAAGAAATCTGCTGTCGAAGCCCATGAAAAAGTTTTAGAAGCTCTTGGTGACGCTGTTCTATCATATTCCAATTGTCGCTTTGGGTTTCGATGGTTTAAAAATGGTGATTTCGAAGTCAAGGACAAAGAACTGCTTGGATGACCAACAAATTTCGAAAACGACGAAAACTTTCAGAGAGCTTACGAACATGAGTTTTTCAAGTGAAAAACTGATAAAAACTTTTTCAAGCACCTAATATAGGCAGGCAAAGATAGATTGTTTTCATTATTCTCGCTGATCTCAAATTCATTTTAAGTTCTGGAGCATCTTATTTTTATGTGTTACAATCGTTTGGAAATTTTATGAACTGTACACATTGGTGTACAAATATTAATTAAACAGAAATAAATTTTTTTTCTTTGCCCCGATATGAAAACATTGCAGAATTTGAAGGGATAACGCAGGACCGAGTTTCATATTCCTCAGGCTATCGACGAACCGTATTAAATGTTTTTCTTTAACGACTTTCTAAAATATAAAATCAATCATATAAATATCAGAGGGCACTTGAAACAATGACGCGAGCAAAGAATCTGGGAATTTTTGGAATTTTATTCCAATAAATATGAAAAATATTCCGCAATTCCATAAAGAAATTTTAATTTCCTAAGGACAAAATACATTATTGAAACCCACAACTAAAAAACTGATTTAGTTCTGTTCGCTTTGAAAGATGGAATGAAAGAGCAAACATTAAAAAGTGAATGATATTCTGGCAAAGTATGGCTACAGCAGCGTATGACTAGTTAAGATGACATCATCAAATAGTGTTAAGTGATGATAGAAACGAGTCGATTACATTGGATACGTGTTTCGAATCTAAAAAGTTTTTCAATAGATAGCAAAATAGAGATAACAAAATAAATAAACATGAAAATTATATTCGTCTGCGTCGAACGTTTTATACCCACAACCTTTATCTTGAAAAGAGATCAAATAAACAACATTTAGATACTCTATAATATCGGATAGAGTTATGGAATAAAATTATTATTGTGTAATTTATGGGCAGTGATTAAAGGACCTTGAAAGAAGACATGTTTTCAGCTTATATTATGGGCCAAATTTGGCCCATTTTCAACGCCAGCGTATGTGAAAGAACTTTCAATGTTTTTGTCGAATTTGATCCAGAGGTGAAATGCGGACAGAAAGATGGATAGACGAATGGACTGATATGCTTGGATGGAATTAGATACTGATCAAGAATATACACGTTTTATGGGATATCTGAAGCTTCTTTCTTAATGTTACGAACGTTTCCGCAAAAGACTGAAATTTCAGTACACTGTTATATTGGATGGGCGTGGTCGATTTTTCCCATTTTTATATTGATACTACAGCATAGCTAGCGCTGTGTGCATGAAAATTTTTACAGATCTATCTGCTATAATTTATGAATGATGAATAAAAAACAGTAGTTTTTTGCTTTCAAAAAAGAGTTTTCTCGGCTTACATACTACTATAGGCGTTTTGTTCGACCGATGGACTCATCTTCAGTACCAAGCTGCGTGCAAGAACAATCCATGTTTCTCCAAAACATTGAAGCGATGTTCTTATTGCTGCGGCCGCAAAAGTGTTTACGAAACACACGAATAGACTGAAATGCTTGGATTGATTCTAAATTTAGTGCTGATCAAGAATATATGTTTTATGGAATCTTCGAATCGTCCATTTGAGGGTTACAAACCTATTTACAAAATGAATGAATTAATGAATATGTCTCGACACTTTAGTGGTGGATATAAAAATCATATATGAAAAGAATAAAAGAAATGCTTGATCGAAGAGCAGCAGCTGAGTTGTCTTACGCGATAGCTTTACGTGGTTGGAATGCCAGCAATTGGTGCCTTTAGGTACCGCTATGGACAATAATAGATTATTTTAACTTGCTTTTATTTAACTTGATTTTCCGCCGTTAAGGCAGCACTTCTTTTAAAATTGAGTTTTGGGACACCTCTTGAAATGTTGAACACATCTTTAGCTGCGGTGTCGACACAATTTGCAAGAGAAAAAGTTAATAAATTCAAAATGGCGGTCGCCAAATTTAGTGAGAAGTTACCGGTCGATATTTTGGGTATTTTAGAGTGATCGACCATTCCGAAATTATGCATGCACCTTCACCTACGATGATAGCGGAACATGCAAAAACAATTTGGAAGAAATTCAAAAGAATGTTTTTCATATAACAAGTTTTTTAAGTTAAATTTAAAGTAGTGCCAAAGTATAGTAGATCCAAACCATTAAAATCTTTCTATTTACGTACTCGGAAATTAGACAGAATTAGATGGAAATTGATGGATTTGTAAGTCAATACAATACCAAGTTTAAGTCGTTATAAGCATAAGGTTACATCTTTATTGAAGACAGGCATTCAATACTACATTCATTTGAAACGAAGCCTTTAACAAACGCAAACAAGAATGTTGTATTAATTATCCTTGGCTTCAATAAAAGTTTAAAAATTTTCCAGTGTAACCACATAAATATCGTAGGCAACATAAGGAATCCATTAAAATTGCTTGTAGCTAAAGCGTTGCTAACAAATATTTTTATTTATTACACGAAGTTTCAAGTTTAACTTACATTAGTCGATAGCATGCAGTTATGTACTAAGTTTTGCTTGAAAACCTTAGCAACTGAAATTGGTGAGTTAACTGCATTCATATTCTTTGCAGTTAGTTTCAAATTCTTTTAAAAAGTTGCTCGCTTTTTGGAAAACATCTTCATAGAGATTTGAAGGAGACTGAAAGAGTAGTTTAACGTCTTAAACAGATTTTGTTTTCACTACTTTTACGAAGGTAATATAAATTGATGGAAAACGTAACCCAAAGTGGGAGAAAAGACTGATATAACTTCGATTAGTTTTTTTTTTCTAATTTTTATAGATTAATAGGTCTTTTTAGGATTTCAAACCAAAAACGAATAAGAAGAAGAGTGTAAACAAAAGCGAAATTAGAGCTGGGAAATGAAGTTCAAAAGATGCTTTAAAAATGTAACGTTTGCATTGTTAGACAACAGGAGCTTGGACTGATTAATGTAGATAAAGTAACTTCCAAATACTTAAATTTATTATCAAAATATTAAAAATTATTATTAAATACTTAATATCAAATTTTACATTTTTTCAACGAGAAATTATTAAAGAGACTTTTTAACTAGGTTAAGATTAATTTCATATTTGATTTTTTATTAGACAATTTTTCAGAATTTTCTTTTATAGAAAAATTTTTTGTAAAAATTATTCTATATTCGGAATAGAAAAATAATTCGTAAACTGGACGTAATGATGGTCCACTTATATAAATGTATCACTAAATTATTTATAATTTCCAGCAGCATCTGTGGATTCGTTTTGGCGTCTTGCTGCTTTCTCTCAAGCTTTCTACTCGTTCCTGAGTAAGAATGTGGTACAAAGTTACATATTTTTAAAATGTATAATGCTTTGAAGATTGGATGGTTTTTTGTTTTTATCTACAGCACGTAATATACATCAAGTTCACTATTTATTAATTTTTTTATTGCCATAAATTTTATGTGAAATGTTTGTAATTCATTTGAAAGCATATTGTTTTCTTTGAATATGAAATTTTTTCACTTTAATTTTTATTTTAACGCAAGGAGTCTTATTATGTTTTCTATAGAATTTGTCAAATGACTTTTAATAAACTATGATGTTTCTTTAACTTTTATAAAATTGAAAATAAAGATAATATTAAAGAGGAAAGTGTTAGGTTTTTTTCGCGTTGTAAGCTATAAAAAACAATGCATCGATTATTGTTATCATTATAATTTTACACCAATGAGAAATAAATTCTTAGACTAAAAAAAATGAAAATTGATCGAATTGAAAAAAAAGAAACCGTTTGTTTGTAAACCTAACCTGTTTTGTTGCAAATGAAAAAATTACTCAACGAAATAGCCTCGAATTTTAGGTTTTAGTTATTTTTAATATCTTAGACAGATTTCAGTCATTCAGCCATCAAGTTTATGCGTGAAAGAAAGTATAAGTTTTAGTTTTTCATTTTAATATTTTACTAATTTATAAAGCAATAATAATATAATCAAAATTATCCTTAATCTGAGTTTAATGTATATATTTATATATATATATTAAGCGGGCATAAAAGTCGATACACTCTTGTCGTCTTAAATTAAATTAAATAAATCGAATTTGTTGTAGCTTAGTCAGTAATTAGTAGCAGCAAGCATACCTCGTAATAGATAAAAAATAAGGCGCAGACCCATTTGAAATGAACTGAACTTATAGAATGAGGAAATTTTTTGACAAAGTGTCCACGAAAACTATGGCCATCGCAGTAAGTTAAATACAAAAACAGGCGCACAATAAAGAAAAACCAAGTCAAAGCAATACTATAGCAACAAGATGTCCAACTCTGCTTCATGATGCCCAGTCATACTCTAACTACCATTTAAATTTCTTCTGAATAGCTATTAACTAATAGAAAAAACAAGTCAGAAAATTATGTTCGGCTATGCCGAGTCTTTTATATTCAAAAAAAGGGGAAAAAACAAATTTTAAAATTTGTGAACGTTTTTCTGTTTTTATGAAATGCTAGAAGTTTTTAATTAACACTGAACGAAACATTAAGAAGACAGGCGTGTTTCCTGTTGTATTTGATACTGTACCTTATTTTATATTGGAGACCTGTAACCTGTAATCCAATTGGTCCATCTTCAGTAGCAACGTATGTGAGAGAACTTCCTATGTTTCCTTCAATTTTGTACACGATATCTTGATTTTTACGACCACAGACATTATACAGAGGGACAGACGAATGGGAATAGGTGGATTCCGAATTTGAAACTGATAAAAAATATGTACTCTTTCTATAGTTTTGGAAGCATCTTTCTTAGTGTTAAACATATATTTAAATATATATACTTTGTGGAGTCTCCGAAGTTTTCTTCTGGGAGTTACAAAGAAAATGACAGATGATAAGAAAGCTTATATAGGCGGTGATTTGAAAAATGGTCTCATCCGATACAAATTTTTCGCATTTATTTTATATGCCAAAATATCAGTTTCTAATGATTTTTGTTACGTAAAGACTAATTTTGTTATGAAGGGAATGATCGTAAAAATGGCCTGATCAAATCCATTGCCAATAGGGTGCGTCCTTTGGCCAAAGCACATCAGTACACCAAATTTCGTCAAAATATGTGAGATATGCGACCTATAGTTTGAACACAAAAATGTATAAACAGATATCAGACAGACAATCGTAAATCGATTCAGAAAATGATTCTGAATAATAAAAGGTAGCTCTACTTTAAGCCCTTCCGAAAAACGTCACAATACTCTTTATCACAAGTGGTGTAGAGCATAAATATTGTTAACCAAAAAAAACCTATCAAAATTCAAATTCAGCAAACTGTGACAATTAAAACACTAAGGCAAGCGGAAATTTCAAGTGCTTTAATTGCGGTCGCTAAGGACTTTAGACAGCGTAGTATGGGAAGCAAAATAATAACAGTTGTAACTGCTATAAAAATTACAAAAATACTTTACTGCGGTCAGTAAGACATAATTAAGTTTTGAGGTTTTGATTTTGGTTGCAAGAACAATCGATACATGATTTATGATTACGGTCAACCACAAAGGCATGATTTTATGAATCATTAAGCTGAGTTAGTGAATGCAAGGAAAATGCCATCATGCTGTTTAGTCTTAAAGTTCATTTAGTTCTTTGAAACAGGATAAGGAATTTATATCAAGTTAGGCGGGGGAACTTTTTCCCTTAACGGCAAATTGATAAATGTTAGAGGTTTTAGAGAATAACACATTTCCTGGACTTAAATTGCCGTTCATAGAAAACATTTCTTTTTATTTATTTCCTTTTTTCCAATCAATCTCTCTTAGAAATAATCACTGAGTTTGATATATAAATCCATTATAACGGCAGTGTTTTATTTTATTGTTATGAATATGGGAAGTGTTACCTAGATAAACATCGTAAGTCCAAGTAGGCTTGATAATGACTATGTTTACTTAGGAAAGAAGAAAAAACAGTCATGGGATTTAGTGAACAAATCATCAACTGGTGACACAAGGGATCTATATACTTAGCGCCAAAGTCAATACAAATTACATTTCTTTTATTTTTAATTTTAAAAATATATGCGACGTTTTTGAACGATGGAATTACAATTTATAATAAGAAATATAATAATTGTTTAAAAGAGAGCAATTCTTTGTGTGTGTGTGTGGTAAAATAAAACGGCGTATAACGCCTTAGCGACATATCACGGTTCAGCATCACCTTAATGGAAAATCACGGTATAGTATGAAGTAATCAATAAATCGCGCTAAAAGATTCAATAGTGCGTTTAAAGGTCAAAAAAAAAAAAATACCAAAGCCAATTTAATTTTGTGACGATTGAATTTGATACGCAATAAGTACAAATTGTAAATTCAAATCGATAGAAAATTACAATCTTATTTGAAAGTTCGTAAATTGAGCAGTAAAGTACCACTTCAGTGTTTGATTAACAGACGTATTTATTACATTCGCCGCAACAAAAAAGAGAAGCATATATTTAGGTGTAAATGAAAAAATACAAAAGAAGAACAAAAAGAAGAATTCCTTTTTTCTTAAATCTGTATAAATAAATTTCGATTAACTCATGAAAAAAATATTTGCTGTAGTGACAAACGGTAGTTGTCGGTCTCTTCTTAATTTTCCAAAATATCTTCTTTTTTTCTTGACTTCCCATTCTTCAATAAATTTTTCGTTTAACACTAACGTAAGTGAAAGGTATTCATTATGCGATTTTATCGCCCTCACGAAATATTCAAATGAATGCATTAAGTTTCACAACAAAATTATTATTAATTGCTTTCCTAATATCTTTAAACTCATTTCCTTACGTTTTTCAACAATATATATAAATGTGCTGATGTGTAATACTATCACCGATAGACATTTTCGAGCGTAAAGTTTTCTTATGTTAGGTGTAGAGATAAATTCTGTGTATTTTTGAATAAAATTTAAGTTTAATTAAAAAGCTAATAATCGAAATATCCATCATCACTTCCGCTATGATTATTGATCTCTAATCAATTAGCTTACGGTTGTTCTTGTAGTTTCGGCGTTTCTTTAATTTTTGTTAATCGCTGTTCTGGTAAATACGACTGCATTGATCTGCAAATATAGTAATCGGATCTAGAGAACAATCCACAATCGGGAGAAGCTCCCAACTCAAAATCATCTCCTGGATTGCTTTGTCATGAATTCTTGTTTCTTTGCCATGAATTAAAACGACCCTTTCAGCTCATTTGATTTTTTTTCTCAAGTGCGTTACCCATTACGCATCGTTTAGATGGGACAGTTTCAACAATAGTTTAGAAATTCGTAGTAGATAATTACTTTTCAAACTCACCAAACCCACAGAATCACTTTTGGATATTCGGCTTTGCAAGCGAAGTTCTTCATTTAGGATTGTCGAGCAGATCAATTTTTCATCAACTTAATTGAATATCCAAGTGTTTACACTGTAGTGTAGACAGAACGGCAGCCGCAACTGACACTTCTACTGTGCAAACATCAAGCGTCTAAGCTATCTATACCTGAAATGGCCACAGAACTGAATGTCATGCACACTTTATAAAGCAACCAATTTTAGTGCATAGAACTTATTTCTCTTGGGAAGATTGCAGCGTGCCACGGACTTAATATGACACGGATCGATATAAGGCATAATCAAAATCAACGTCTTGTCAACATTTGATCTCTATTTTTTATCCTTCTTGCACATCTTTTAATTTACTAAAGTTGTGAATGTGTGATTAAGATTAGGTTGATTAGGTTGATTGCTCAACTGAGGTGTTCTTGATTACTGAACTGCTAGAATCGTGTCCGAAAAGAAAAATAATTTAACAAAAGATAAGTATATAGCAACTAGACACTCTTAGCATATTTCCAACGAGACGAGGGCTGAGATCTCCATTTCTAATTTCATCAAAGAAAAATTAAAAATTTTCTTTTTCTTTTTTTCTCAGTCATTCGAACCATTCAGCAGAAACAGAATATAGGACTTATTTTATTTTTCTTTTATTTCTTTTATTTATGAAAAATATTTATTGAACTGCTAGAGAAATGTAATGTTCTTTATGAGTCATTTACCAAATAGTAAACAAAAGATCTTTCATATTTTTCCTGGAATAAAGTTTATTGACAAATAGTTTTTTGCAAACACGATGATGTTTTCAATTTCAATATAAACCACGTAGTTACATATCTCACTTTGTACTCGCTATATTTATGTACAGATACATATCCGGTTTTCCTATAATAATTATATATAATAACACAAAAAATGTAAATAACAGAAATAGGAAACAAAAACAAATAAAAATGTTAAAGTCAGGCAAGAACGACTATTGAATACCTTATAATATTTTCCCTAATGTAATGCTGCATTCACACTTTCATGTTAAAATTATACAAAAATTACACCTTTCTCCCATGTAAAGGAGTGCTTTTGATGGGAGCCCTTATAGGAGAGAATGGCTAAAGGATGAACCGACCTGGTCCAAATTTTGCAAACTTAATTTTTCTGTCAAAGATCTACTACTATTCTACTAATGTTCTATTACTACTATTATTCTTCTATTATTTCTGCCATAGTGTGCTAAAAATATAGGCTTACTTTCCCTTAGAACCCTTATATGGTGTACTGTGGAAAATATAATTACTAATACAGTTAATTCTTTTGTTAAATTCCTATTAGGGACTCACTTGCTTTAGACCTTCTTACTGCATAGAAGATTAGTTTTATATAGTAAAAGCTTACTTTTCATGGGATCGATTAAAAAGGGCTAAAAAAACGATCCTACCCGATCCAAATTTTTCATATATATTTTATATGCGAAAATACTAATTTCTACCGATTCTTGTCGAGAAATATTATAAATTCTTTATGTAAAGAAAAGGGCGATTTCAACGGGCCAAAACACGTCAGTATACGAAATTTCATTCAAATATCTTGAAAACTACGATCTTTAGGTTAAAATATACATGGATTCAGAAAATGATTTCGAATCAATTCAGCAAATGATTCTGAATTGACCAATATAATAAAAGTTGGCTCTGTTTTACGCCTTTCCGAGTGTTATATATATTAGATTCACATGAACTTAATATAACGTACGAGTAGGGTATAAGTAAACAAATAAAAAATTGCTAAAATATTACAAAAATATAAAATTCAATATATAAATAAATATGAAAATTATTAAAATTATTATACAAAATGTATAAATATAAATTCTGCATGCATTCATTCAGTTTATCAAAACTTTTTTATAAAGAAAAAAAAAACAACACGTGGCGGACGTGAGTGCAAAATAATACACAACGAATTGATAAGAGAGAAGAACATTAACAAAGAACCTAAACGAATTATTATTTTTATTTTTTCAACATATTCTTTGGATCTTGTCATTACCTGTGGATGCTTTTGGGGTAATTTTCGATTACTTGTTTGCTTAACTCGGCCATAATTGAAGGATGTTTGTTATCAAAACGTCTAGAGTTTGAGAATTTTTCGCATAAACCTGATTATTTGCGTAAACTCACCAAAAAAATTCCGGCGATGAGAAATTTTGGTGGCCAATTCACAATCACCAAAAATTTATTGCCCAACAATGCTAAAACGGGGCGAGGTGCGTGGCTTTTGATACCTTCCTCTTGTAACCATGTATCTTCAGCACCCACATGTTTAAATTCGGGACAAAAAAAAAAGGTAACGAGGTGGCTGTAATGATCAGAATTGTCTCACACCTTCCTTGTTTTGAAAAAAACTATGGGTCTATCACAACTCCACATCATATAGGGAATTTTTAAAAATGCAACGATTTTTCGATAGTTACTTGTGGATTCTAACTGGCCCAGGTGCCAAAATTTTCCTCCAAGACAAATCGAGGCGAAAAATCATTATTAAACCTCAGTATATCTTCTATGTTATCTGAGTTTTGTAAGAATGGGGATGCAAAGTACGCCATAACATGCAGTAAGAGAGGCCTAAATGCTGCACACACCATGTAATTTTGGTAAATTTGGGCTTTTTTTTCGACACTTCCATTAACAATATTTATATGTTCGGTCGAACGTGCGTTTCGATGATGTGTAGGCTTTAACAAATCTGTTACAGCTCCAGTTTCTTCAAACTTCTTCACAGTTTTACCTATAGTGCGCTCAAATGGATGATTATATCCACGATAATTGATTGAACTAACCGCCTAAATCCATTTAATGTTATACGAATCTTTGCCGTAAATCTTAACTTAATTTAGGCCTTTTCGCTTACACTGTTTGTATGTTGTTTATCTAAAACCTCAATACTTTTTTTTGCCAAACTGAATAAAAGTGAACGGCAACAAAGCAGACATTTTGAAAAAATGAGTTCACGTATTCCGAATATCAAAGTTTACCCCCAACATGTTGAGTTATATACTTTGAAATAGTGAAACGAACATTTCAATGACAAGAAATAATATGAAATGTAAAATGAAAGAAAAGCACTCAAGTGTGTGACGCTGCTAATATCTTAAATGGAAGATTAAAGAGATTAATAATTATTTCTAAAATATTTGTAGTCACTGAGTTGATGTTAAAATGCCGAACGTGTTTTCTGTATAACGCAAAATTTTCTTTAAAAATAGATCGCTTAATATTACACAAGACTCGCAATACGTACGTAGAATTCGTTGAATAACAAATGCGAATACAGCACTTCTAGCGGAAGGAAGTTGAACTAGAATATGAGTCACATGGGAGATGCTTCAAATTGAAAAGTGGTCAAAAAGGCGAACCATGTTGTTGTCCGATCAGCAAAAGGAGTAAAGGGTTGATTATGCTCAACCTATTTTTGTCAACTATAGCTTCGAATTCTATCCAATGATCTGATTGATCAGATGAAACTTCAGTTTAATGCGAACTACCACAGATGCCAGGCCGACCCAGAATTGATCGTAATCCAAAGTAAAGCTTGTTGCCATAAGGAAGAGAATATGAAACTTTTTTTTTATTACACAACAACAATTTACCTCTGAGTCATAATATTTGCTTAAACAATTAAAACGTATAGAAAGCAGTTTGTGATTTTCTCCAACTATTGATTATATTTTCATGTCTGCTATAAATATGGCTTTAAGGAGTTGTCCTTATATTGATTGCTCCTTAAAATTGTTTTTTTTTTCTTTCGTTGTTTCCTCTTCTATATCAACAGAAAATTGAATGATATTCGAAAAATCAATCGAATGTTACAATTTTTCTATCAATTCCTATCAAATCTCGCCTTTATTTGTGTACAATTCACCACAAACTTTGAACATTATTTTTAACAACATATACGTGTACTATGTCAAGTGTATTATGGGGATTATGTGTGAACGATACGCGCAATGAATAAAAATAAGTTTTCTCTAAGAAGTTAATTTTGAGACTATTGTTGTGTTTATTGCTGGCAACAACATGTGTGTCGTAGTTCTTGCGTCCGCACTTATGTATTCACTTGCTTATGTATCCATCATTGTGCGATTAATGTACATTTTTCTTTCAAACTAATAACGAGCACGTCCCAATACGTGAAAGCATTTTACCGGAAGGTTACGGAAAGAAGAAGAACGAGAGAAATTTTTCATTAAGAAATGTAAATATTAGAGTTGTCCTTATTTGCTATCAAAACAGGGATGAATTGATTTTATAGTTCCGCACGCAACACTTAGTAGAGCACATCGTAAAATTTGAAAAAAATTTTAATTTCGAGTGAAAGTAATGGGATCATATATGAAATTTTGATTAACTGTATAGCGATAAATGTGATGGATGGGTAGCATTGGGTTGCAATTCCAGCTGTAATTCCACTTGCCCAGTTTTAGTAGGCAGTATTTTTCTTTCACCTCTTCATTCGAAACCCAGTTTAGAAAGTGTGGCCTCAGAAGTAACTGCAGGGGTGACAACGGGGTCAATAATTTGTCAAAGCACTGTGTCTTTGTCGTATCACTTTCTGTAATTTATTTAGTCTGTTGCACAGTTTTGGTCCGAAACGTGGAGCCAAAACATCGATATTCGGATAGATGTCGAATGCAATTGTTTTGCGTTCGTCTATATGTCAAATATATAGTTGGTTCGTATACTAATTGGGAGCTGAAATTTGTGAATTAGGAAAATATAAATCGATGTTCGTGACTAACATTCAGTTTTGTAGAATACATGTGAGACATTTTTATTGCAATTTATACGTAGCGAGCAAAAAGCTCAGAAAGAAGATGTCTGATTTATATTGCACTGTAGGCGTTTCTTTCGACTGATTAGGCCCATTTTCAATGCCAATCTGCGGGCAAGAGCTTTCAATGCCTTTGTTAAATTGGGATCGAATAGTTTCATCCTTAATTTTAATAGGAATTAATAATAATTTATGGGGTTTCTGAAGCTGCCTTTTGGGGTATGCATATATTATGATAAAAAATGAAATTTTCAGACTCTACAAAATGAAAGGGCGTGGCCGTGTTTTCCAGTCGCCTTTTACCAAAAATGTAAGGTCATCCATAGAAAGTAGATGCGATTTCTTATCGTTGCATATCTTGTAGCTTCATTATCTGCTTCATTATCTGATTATAGAAACAAAAGTCTTCTCACTCGTGTCCTTTCACCGATTTGCCCCATTTTCAATATCAATCTACGTGCAAGGACATCTAATGTTTCTGCAAATTTTTAAAACCGGTAATTTCCTTTTTGCAACCAGGAGAATATTTCCAATGAGAAATTACCCGGACAGACGCATATGCTTATCGATTCAAAATTTGACCTTGAAGCTTCTTTCTGGGTGTTGCAAACAAGTTGCCAAAATGAATAAACTTCCAACCTTCGATGATTGGTATAAAAATGTTTGTATATTCGCTACCGCTACCCTTACGGAAACAACACTATAAGGGAAAGCATTGATCAGAAATGATACGAGAAATTTTGTTGCTTAAATTCCTTTCATTTGCCTGACTTTTCGAATAATTTTGATAACTGTAATTTATTTAGTTAAATGTGATTTTAAATCAATTTTCTGTACTTTTTTTGTCAGGATTACTCATCTACTAAGCTGGTCCAACCGTTCCCTACATACATTTGTGGCATAACGCGATTGTGTAAAAGGCAATTGGAAAACTTATCCAATTTCGAAATTAATCTTAGCAGCAAAACAATTCAATGTTAAATAATTACTTGGTTCACGCTACAAATTTTGTATGGACCAAATTAGTCTCCTATTGGTTGTTTTAGAAAAAATACGAAATTTCAGAAACCACATAACGACTGAACATTTATTATTAAAAAAGAAGAAAATTACTGATAATAGGGTGAAAATGTTAAGAGAAAATATTAAACGTACAAATGTTACATGCTAGCCTCACCACTTCACATCTCATTGGGTATAGAGCTGAGTATATGCAGCCTATAGTATTTCAATAATGCGATGCATTTAACAACTGGAGCATTTGCCATTTGCTGTCCACTGTTGCAAAAACATCGTATGATGGTTGAAAAATTAATCGTACGATTAGATCTTGTTCAGATGAATATCATTCTTTTATTTGTCAATAGAATTATGCTCAACCACATGCATTGCTGCAATAACGCCCGCAAGTAAGGTATGTGTTCTGCTGTGGATAAGTATGTACTATCGTCACATGTTTTGATTTTACATACTTCAGTGTATGATGCAAGTGCTATGCACATTGCTTTTGGACCGAAAATGGATAAGCATTTTTAATGCATTCAAAGGAATAGAACTGATTTTGTACGACAAACTATGGATGATTAATAATTCATACCATAACAACATTTACGTCAGAAACTCGCGAAAAGAATTTTTTTGGATTTTAGTTTATTTTGTTTGGTAATTTATTACACTAAAACCGGTGAAACAATACCAAAAGAGTTTTTTGAAATTTTGTAGAAGTTTACGGGAAAAGAGAAGACTTGTTTTCAATAAGAAAAGACACAATTTTTCACCAAAACAGTGGCAGGATTCACGAAGCGTGTTTTCGGAACAAAATTGTAAAACAATAGTTGTACGAAATTGATCTTTTCGTAAAGTTCACAAAATTTCTACATGTCGTCCATCTTTCTTTCAAGGAAAAATATGATAGACGTAGACGAGTATTTTCAAGAGTAAACAACCAATAAAGAAAAACTTTTAAACATTACTTTTGAATATTAAATTAGAGCGGAAGCTAAGGTATAGATTAATTTATTTATTGGCTTAATAGATGCTTTGAAGTCTCTAGAATACGTGAAAAAATTTCTTAGGTGTAAAAAATTTTTTCGTTGAAATTGCGGCCTTTCCCGTAAGCATTTCAAAAAGTTTGCCTGTGTGAAATGAACTCCTGCTGAGACGTCACAGTCTTATCTCTTGCCTATTGATCTCTAACTTCTTTAATATAATAATAGATGTTTCTCGAGAATGTTTATGAATATTTCAAAGCGTTTCCAACCAAAAAGCGATTCGATCTGAAGAGCTTCTGTTAAGAAGTTAAAAGTTAGAATGTCTTTTCTGTTTAAGAAAAATGTAAAACTCGCAATTTTGCTTTAGATAGATTCGACGAAAGAGGCATTCTGGAATCAAAAATAGTCAAGGAAAGAGTATGAGGCGAAATATTTAGACATGGATGGGCTGCTTTATAGTCCTGGGATCGCAGACTAATAAAAAAACATAAAAAATTTAAAAGAAACATTTCGGTGGCACATAATTGACTTACAGCAAAACTGGCACCATTTGCATTTTTTTCATTCGAATTTTTTGAAATATCGTCAACATAACATTTCCGCACACGAAAGTCAAAATTTCTACAAAATTTTTTGTGATTTTCATTATATAAGAATATTAATAAAATGATTGTTTTTTCCTTTCCTTCTATTCTAAAAAAGTGACTAAAAAAATTAATTTTTTTAGAGTTTGAATCTCATGATTACTTTATGTCATTATAAAATCACTAATTTTCTAATTTTGTTCTTAAAATTATTATGAAACGTTTTTGTTTATGTAACGTTAATTATGGTTGCCTTTGGCTATGATTGTTCACATATAACTGCAGCCTTTAATGTGCGGAATGTTAACGCATGTTCCCTTTCCAGCGTTGTATTTGTAGTGAAAGCAACATTAAAACAAGAAAACGAAACATATCCAAAATTTTGGTTTAACTTAACGCTCGTCTTCTGTGCATTGTTTGCAACTTAATTATCAATTTATTTCAATTATAACAGTAAACAATTGTTCATTATGATTACCTAAAGCAGATGAATTATTTGTAAAGGAAAAAAATTAACAGAATTTCAATGCTCCACATTAGCTCGATTTTATAGGCTTTAGATGGATTGAGTACAACGCGAAAAAAGTGTTCAAATAAATTCATCCGTTTATAATAATGTGGAAAACCGAATTTTAAATTATTGTTTTTTGTTTGTTTTGCTAATGGATATCTTTGTATATTTCTATGTATATTTCTTTGTGTATTTCTATGTATATTAACGTTCGCTTTTTTCTTCTATTATTTTGCTTACCTTTAGTGTTACTCCACCCGAATCATATTCTCTGTTATAAAGATCTTCGACTGTTGCTCGATATTTGTCGGTATATGTTTTGAAAAGAAAACGTTTCACAATTGAACTTTTGCCCACTCCTGCGCCGCCCAACACCACCAATCGTATACGTTCCAAATCGGCCATGTTCTCATTAAAACAACAAGAGCAGTAATATCAACAGCACCAGTAGCGATAACAATAATAATAGTAATCACGTACTTTTAATTTAACAACAGCGCATAAAATGTTAGCAATTGTTTTCCTGTGAGTTAGTGCCTCACGTTCTTTTTACAAGAATAATTTAGAAATTTCCATGAACTGTTAAAAGTCGCATGCTGTTATATCGATGTACTTATACAGTGAAATCTCTCATCAACGGTAATGCTTTAATGAATAGTTAGTTTTGTCCACCATATTGGAGCATATTAGATTTGCTAGAGATATTTGTAAGGCGTAGAATTTATGCATCAGAAACTTTATAAAGTATAAATATTGTTTCGATGATCTTGAGCTGGAGTTGTGGAATCCTTTCCCGCCTGCCTCTCTATAGCCCAGAAGAACAAACTTTATCTCAAATTATTCCTTATCATCCGCAGCAGATGTTGAGAATCCGCAAAGCCTTTATTTCAATCCTCAAACCGTGTATGCGGCATATAAGAGGGCTTTTTACATCAATAATTTTAAAAATTTGCGGATGCTCTCGCTGATCAATCTTTAAACTCGATATGAGAAAAGTGATAAGAAAAAATTTACCATCAAGTTTGTTGTTTTTGTTTTTCTGAATAAAGTTTTGATGTTATAATTACGATTTTCAATATTCGGACAAACGGATAAATAGATATTCAAAAACAGTTAAATTGATTTTTCTAGTTATGTTTTTAAGAATTTATGTACTTTAAGGAACCTGTGTAGCAAATTTCCCTCCACTAAAACGAGTTGAAAAACCAATACCCGACCCTTTGGTGGGTTATATGCACTTCTCTGTCAGATGATCAAACTATAAATAAATAAACATAATAAAAATATATCTACCTGCAGAAATGGATTAAAATGATTAGTAAATTTGCTTCGCGAAATCTTAACAAAGTACTGCCTACTTTGCAGCATGTATTTTATTAAAATTTTATTGCAAATAACTAAGCGCGATATAATATACAGGTTATTTTTTCATGTCTCCTATTAATTTTTAAAACTGCTTGTAATGTTCCATAAGGAGAATGGGTCTTTGTCAGAGATCTAATATATCGGTCAATAATTGCCGATTACAAAAACCAAAACTCCTTAAACGACGTCTGTCATCGGTTGATGTCATTTCAATCTTTTTTTTACAAATCAAACTGGCTTTAGTCACGCTGCCATTCTATAAAATAGTGTCCATATATTAGAGAAATGGACTGACTTTATCTTTATTACAATAAATACTGTTTTTTCAAGAAAAATGATGAGCGCTATGTTTTTGATTTGAATGTTTGATCCTGTTTTCGGCAAATCAAGACAGATATAATAGTAAAAAAGTGGCCATTGAGAGAAAGCAGTAAATATTAGTTTCATTTTGGTACGAACATAATGATTTGTTTATAGAACGCAATTACACCAAGAGGGTATATCAGGTTTGAACGGATATAAGTAACAATCATAAGAAGTTAAGCTAGACTCAGCTTTCATTACATCAATGGATTCGGAATGATTTTCTGAATCGATTTAAGTCTGTTCGTATGTTCGTCTGCTCATCTCATACCTGCCCACGAGTTCTTGGTTTCAATCCGTAGTTCATAACTTTTTATATAATTTAATAACATTTCGTATACCAATTTCTTTTTGTTTGAACGCTATTGAAAATGGATTGAGTCGAACCGTATTCACTCCTACTCTCCCCATACCCTCATCCTTTGCAAAAGATGTCATATGAGAAAAATTTGCAATTTTCCCTATACCTCGACAGAACCAGCCTAGCAATAGTATTTCGACATAGTAAATTGATGGAAAAAAATGGGGTCCCGTAAGCCGAACATTTCAGTCCTGTCCTATATAAACGTTTATGCGAAACGTGGGCATTTATATGGTAAAAAGATCTAATTTTTTAAATTTCATAGTGAAAAATGGATCGTAATAATAGCTTGTTTTGAAAATTAATTGTGCAAACTTTTGGCTACGTAGGTCCATTTTCGTAATCCCAAGAAGTAGCGTAGAGTACTTAACACTAAAGCTACCCTAGAGATCAAAATGACCAGTTGTATCAATTGTTCTCTGGCTTTCTCTTTAAATATCATTTAATATTTTAAAATAATGTTATGATTTTTTCTAAATTTATGTATTTAATAAAAATTATATTTATAAAAATTGTAAATTATTTCGATCTTCCACTTCCATTTTTCTGGTTTTCTGGTCTGACCGGAACTGAAATTGCTGCTGATGGAGGTATCTGGACTAGAATAAAAGCCGAAACTCGTCCAGGAAGGAGATCAAAAAAGTATTTAGACCTAAGGGATTTACAAAACGAAACATAACGAAGGGCACTGTAAGTAGTGTTTTTCTATTGTTAATCAGTCGTTCAATTGTAGATTCCATTAGAATACGCACACAAGCTTTCCGAGCTCTTTGTGGAAATAAAGAAAAAATTTTACGATTTGATTGCAATTTTATAAGCACATGCTGCTTATGGATTTGGAATTGCATTATTTAAAGTCTAAAAATTAGGGACGAGAACTAGCATCTACGGATAAATTTGCATTGATAGCAAATGTTTGGAATTCATTCACTGAAAATAGACAGAATTGTTATGTACCGGGACAAAACATTATAATCGACAGACAATTATTCCCAAACAAAATGAGACGCCGATTCATGCGGTACAAGCCGGACAAGCCCGATAAGTTCAGAATAAAATTTTGGTTGACTTTCTGGTATCCAAAATAAATTTATTATAAATGGGTTCGCGTACTTGGGAAAGGACGAAAGACGAAATTCGTCAATTCCTTTGAATAAGTTTGGGATAGGCCCGTGACTCAAAACATAGTGTAAAGTCAGGATCTCGAAGATGCCCTGTTCGAGTATCTTTTAACATTGACGACTTAGCAGTAATAAATGCATGGATTTTATACAATGAAACAATTGGCAAAAATATATCGAAAATAGAGTTCTTATTTCAACGAGCAAAAGAACTTTCCCCAGAGTATAAAATCTATCTGAACTGAAAAGTTTGAATGATCTCTTGAAGAGTACTGTGAGTTCTAATATACGAAAAACTTGAAAAATAGTTTTTTGTAATGAAAACAAAACTATGAATGTATATCCTGTCGGTAGAAAACATGTTTATGGTACATACACATCGAAAAAAATCTCTATATGTAAAAATTGTTATTCCAAACTATAACTAAATCTAAATAAAAAATAAATAATGTTACTACTTTTTATCTAAATAAATGCATACACAGTGTAGCCGCAATATTAGGAAGAAATATATTTTATTATATTATATATACATATATATTTTATTACTTTTAAAAGTTCTTCTTTGAATTTTTAAATTGAGAGTATTTTACGCGTGCTAAAGTGCACTTTATAGAATGATTTTTTGTGTCTATTATAAGAAAATTGTGAAAATTTGTTTGGAAACAAGCTTGTTTTAGAAAATTTTGTCAGCCAAAATTTATTCCTCTAGTAGAAATTTCCACTTTTGATCTTGATAACGATGAAAATTAGCACTAGAACTTATCCCTTAAGTTGAAGCTAATATTATTATTTCTACCCTAGAATAGCTTCGGCTAGCCTTCCATATGTAATATCCAGAACCACCACATCAACGCAAGTTTTTTTGCCACTCTCTTCGTCTGCCGGTCTCTCCACCCTTGTCGTTGTAACTACATAAGAACCCGTAATTGACAGCCGTCAACACAGCTGCAAGTCGAATTTGTAGAAGATCGAAATCCGATCAAAAACAAGCATCCATTAGACGAAAACTTATTATTTATGGTTCATAGCAAATGTTGATCTAAAGATAAATGCACAGATTCTATCTAATAGAATTAACGTCCTCAATTAACGGACATAATCCGCCCGAATATAACTATAGCCATAACTTGCATCCCATATATTGTTATCAAACTCGTTACAAACCTTTTTAAGGTTAAATCTAAAAATCGGATCGCCCACTTTTAATAAAATATTTCGCGATTGCAACGCATTGGCTTAAAGTAATGGACATCAATTATTCGTCTCAGATTCTATGTAACTTTCCTACTTCTCCGCCTTTTTTTCTAACGTCTTATATAGAAAATATAAAAATGTATCGCATTTTGTCTCTGTTTTTATGATTAAGAAGAAATTTTAAAGGAAAAATGTTTTACTAAAGTATTCCTTTAAAAGTTAGTGCGGACTGTGGAGTCAGAGTCAGTGTGGAAAAGTTGTTGTTTGCTTTTAAATGTAATTTAGATTTGTTTGTCTACATATATAGGATAAAAATCTGTTGATAAACTTAGATCTAGCGCTAGGGTTGGCGCTAGCTGATAGTTAGTAATTGTCCAGAAAATCTGTTGCTGACTTTGCGTAATTTGGAAAAATTACATTTAATGGTAAAATCTTGCTGCCGTTATTATCGCGTTTCTTCTTACATGCTAATCCAGACTCTTTTGTAATTTCCTCTTTTCTGATATTAGATAAATGTATAGTTTAATAAATCTTACATTAAAAATTTACAAAAAAAATATATTTTACTGCTTAAAGCATCATGCGTTGTTCGAGACTTCACTGTTCACTGTCGTTTAAACTCCATGTGAAGGGGTTTCTTCTTCACAAACATTTATTTATAATGCGTTGCTGCGGTTTTTTTTATGGTAAAATGTGTTTATTCGACGTGTAGATTTTAATATCGTATTCAATAAAATCCATAGAGAAAAAAAACTGTAAAGAAAAAATGAAAAAAAAAATTGTATTTCATATTAAAACAATGATTTAAAATTGTTTGAATTTTCAATGTGTCACTCAATTAAAGTAAACAAATTAGTTTTTTTTGCAACACTAACTAAGTTGCTCTGACGAAGAGACACCATTGGTGCATGCAAGAAAATTGTCACAATTTATTTTTTAAACGTATGCAAATGTAAACATTGATTTTACGTATATTTTGCTTATAATTGTATTTATTGATATTTTATTTATTTTGTTTAATGGTGCGTTTATCCTGAGAATTATTTCATTGATTTTGTCGAATCAATGCATTTGAAATCACTAGTGTTTAATTTGAGTTCAAATTATTGAACGATTAATTTCGACTTAAATATGTTTTCTGTTTACACATAAACTTATGGCGAATAATAGAATGTAGAGGCACTTAAAGAAACATAAAGATTCTGATGGTCCATTCTCACCGAACCCTTACATATGTAAAATATTGTTTGTAATTAATTTAGTGTCTTACGTCTTGCGACCTAGCACATATAAGGAGTCTCAATGATGCTCAACTTAGAGTATCGTAATTACATCATATTTGTCTCACAGCTCCTTTAAAATATAACGAAACAGATTTTGAATATAAAATGAAAGTTATTATGCAATTTATGTACAAAATAAATAGAAAGAAATGGAGCAGAAGACGTCTTTAAAGCCCATAAAGTCTCAAATCTTGCGGCTTTTCTAGAAAGTCTTGCATATAGTTCATTAATCCACTGAATTTAAGGTAACATTTTCTCTAAAATTTATTCATGCAGATTCGCATTCCTTCCTGCAAAAATTTCGAAGCTAGTTTCGTACGAAACGATCTTATCGCCGCCAATGCGTTCTGAAGTTTTGTTATAAAAATTCTGTTATGTCGTTGAAACTATATTTCCGCCTTTAGATAATAAACTTCGACAAAAAGATAGTAAAATTAGAAAAGAAATTTTAAAAGAAGTAAAGAATTGAGGAACAGCCTTGAAGATGTTGAAATTAATTTCGTCAAACTCGCAAAGAAAAAGAAAAAAAGTAAAAACAACAATTGAATTCCCTTTCATATAATAATCAATCAAGTATTTGTATTTACGGGAAGGTTTCGGAAACCATTCGCTTCAACACAAAAAAGTAAACGATAACAAATATTGATTTTTACTTTTGCTGACTTTAATTGAAAAAGCTGTAGTGTATTTAAAATCTTGTTGTACGAAATTATTAATGCAGAAACGACAATTAGTTAATGTAGGTCGTTTAAAATAATATGCAAAGAATGCTAATGTAGTTCCACAAACCACATTTATTGTTAATATTAGAATAATTCAGAAAATTATGTTCAGCTATAAACGAATTTTTACGGCTACCACGCATTGATCTTAAAAAAAAAATTCGAAAAAAACAAAATTTTGAATTCTAATATATTGAGCAGATGAGGTAAATTTTCTTACATATTTAAAGGATCTAGATAAAAATTTTTATTGTATTATAAGTATAAGTAAAGAGCCAAAAACCCAGAAAGCAAACATGTTCTGAATTCGTGTTTCATTTTAAACGTCTGCTTTGACGTACATTCACACATTTTCAATACCGACTATATATGCCATCGGTGAAGCTTCAATGTCTATAGGAAAATAGTTAAAAATTGAGCGCATTCATTATTGCAAATAATGGAAATTTCATTTTTATTTCACTTTTTTTTCCTTTTTTTCTTTGTTCTTTTGTTTATTTCTACTTTAACTTTTCATTATTTATCATATATTTTGAAATATAAACATAAACATAATTACAACTTAATATGAATTATTTAATCATTTGAATGCAATGTAGGGACATATTTGACGAAATCTCAAAAGCTAACATATCTAGCATATCTAACATGTAAACACACCACTAAAGAGACATCTGGTATATAAATGCCTGATACAAGATACAATGTTGTTTAGTAACTTCATTTTTCTTCCGCTTTTAACGGACTTTCTATATTAAATAAAAGTTTATTTTTCACTAACTTGAGATTACATTAACTGCAAAGAGCTGATATAACAAACAATTCATTCGCTTGAGTAAATTGAAAGCTACAGCCTGCAAATACGTTCTACCCATACTACTTTCAAAACTAACTTCAACCAAAATTTGAAATTTTAAATTGATTATAAAAAACCTAAATATTTACGTATTTCGCTTAAAGCTGAATTTTCTCAATCCAGGAACTTTTTATTGGTTTGATGTTTTCTCTGAAATTTTTTTATAAAATCATTTTCTCTATTTTTGTATACATTTTTATATATATTTTAAATTGAAATAAGCGAAATATATATATATATATGTATATATTTCATGTTCGATTGACGTTGAAGTACGTCAAAAGGTTTTATGTCAACTTTTGCATGCACAAAAGTTAATTTCAAGCTTTACTCAGAACACGGGAAATGACAGATCAGCGTAAATGTTATCATCGACAAAAGCACTTGACAAACTGTATCACCTTTTGATGGTTACATAAACAGCAAAGTAAAATTTTTTTTCACAGAAAATTTTCAATAAATATTTTTAATAGATACCATGCAAGTTTTTAAATTCTTTCCTTTTTCTTTTTTAATTCAATTGAAAAATGGTTTTTGTTGCAATAGACTTCACTAATATACTTCAGAGAACGATAAAGTATTTGTCATATAAAATTTATCAAAATACGAGTTTGACAATATTTATCGAATCTATCTGCATGCATATCCACAGAATTCTTATAATAGAATAAATTAATTTAAAGCATTGAAAAGAGTAGAATGCTGTTATCGTTATTTAAATTCGTACGCAAATGGGCGCTGATAACCAGAAGGATCCTTTTTTCAGTTTTATGAAAAAAAAAACAATTTTTGAATATTGTTGTGAGCGATTCAAAGAGACGTTGTACCTACAATACCTCCAAACACTTTAAAAGCTATAACTTTTCCAGTCCTCTAACTTCCTCTACTTCAACGAAGTACTTTGTTGAGATATATTTATTACTCAAAGCACTTCAAGAAGAACAAATCTTCCTTATTCGTTTACAGCAAAAATAATGGACTTTTTAAATAATAAAAGAGCTTTTTACATAAAAATCCATGGTAGCATTTAAAAAGTCATTAAATTTAATTATTTATAATTTATTATCTGCAAACAAAATTTGCATGTAAAAGTGCTTTCAATTGAGTTAATGACGATTTTAATCGCCATATGTGTTTACGTTTATTTTCAGAAATTCATGTCTTCCTCTATTTCATGCTAAATTTATTCTTCCACTTATAATATAACCAGGAACAGGCATCAATGATTTCATAAGATACACAAGGGGTCATCCATTTCGTGGTCCGAATGTGCTAATCTTGTCTCAGTAACATGTGATAAACAGAACTATATGTTTAGTGTAACATTTGCCATTTTGTAATATGGATTGTTCAACAACCGTAGGATATGTTAAAGTAGTAAAACCTTGATATAAAATGCTGATTCTTTAGTACGTACGTTTCGTGCATCACAAGCAGATTGTGGTCTATATAATCGTCAATTTGGGAGCACTATAGGAAAATGGTTAAAGAAACTGAACCTGTAATGGATTTGCTAAGTTCCACACATCATCCAAACGCACACTCGACCGAAAATATTGGTGCTTTTGGTGAAGTTGTTGAAGAAGATCCAAATTTATTACACGAAGCGCGTACTAATTTTTTTTGGTGTGAAATTGAAGATATGAATGTTGGAGATATGTGTTTTTAACAGGCTGCACCACAAGCCATACGCTCTCTTTTGGCACTCTTGCACGAGAACTTTCCCGAATTTGCAATTTCACGTTTTGATGATGCGAATTACCTATTAATAAATAAAAGCTATATATTAAATAGTTGAAACCTTTACTCACTCGAACTAACATTTTTTTTGTTAGATTCACTACTAAATGTTTATTAACTTTTACAACTAATGCTCTTTATATTGGATTGCGGTGGTTGAGGCAAGAGTTTGTTCATTACTCTATTTTTCATTTAAATGCCAAACTATTTGAAACTGTTATTATAACTCCATATGTCTTCAAATTTCCACGAAACTTTTTTAATTAATTGTTCGCCTCAACTATCGTTATAATGCCATGATTATCTGAACAAACAACTGTTGTTTTATTGTTGGATTTCAATTTAGCATAGTTTCCTATTTATTTCGGTATATTATGCACAAACTCAAGTAATACATTTTAAGCCAACTGTATGTATTGGCCTTAGTATGTGTTTTAATCAAGAAAGAATATGAAAACGTTTGTTAGAAACTATATTAAACTATATTAAAATATTATATAAAACTATATGAAAAATATAAAAATTGTAATCGTTAATAAAATTAAAAAGCTTTATATTTAAAAAATTAAACGTTCTTAAATAAGAAGTAAGACGAATGGAATTGTATATAAATTATAAATGAACTACATCATGCTCTCTATATCCATAACATAATTTACCAAGAACTTAGTATTACGTGAAAATGTGTGTAAAGAAATAACTTAATTTAATTATTATTATTATTAGCTTAGTTATTAGGGCCACGTATTGTAACATGGAATTAATTCTAGTGAAATAATTAATTATATCCTATACTAACTGTAGTAAATGGAAGAGCTACAGATTGTAATTTTTGAGATATTTTTACGAAATTATATACTAACGTGCAGTGTTCCATGGATGAACGCTATTGAAAGTAGATTCGTTTGGACCATTTTTTCGGCCACGCCCCATATAATGCCTCATTTGAAAAGAGCCTTTATATAATAAAAATCGATAGAAACTAATACGTTAATGCGTACACTAAATGCGAAAAATTTAGTTTGAATGGCACGATTTTTTGAACCACCTTTTCTCACGAAAATTAAGCTTTTATTTAGTAGAAAGGTTTAACTTTTAATATTATGATGACAATGAATTCCTAATAACAATTGAACATAAAAATTATATTTTCCAAATTTGGATCATGTAGGTCTGCTTTTTAGACAACACTGTAATATATTTACAATTTTTCGTAGTTCCTCACGAAAGTAAATGAGGAGTTGTATTATGCAAAGTGGTCGGACTTGGCCGACTGTACCGTTTTCATTTGTTTTTAAATTTATTTTTTAACTTAGCTTGACACTTGTGTGACTTCTAGAGAACACTAACGAAATCTAATCGCGATTTCATCACACGAACAGCAAATGGGACAGATGGACAAATATAACCCGAAAGAATTCACTGTTCATATTTACTATCGTGTCTCCGATATATTATTCTATGCAAACTTTGACATACGAAAATCATTTAAATCCAAAGATTCGTGGAAAGATTAGAGGTTTGCAACAACGTAATCAACAATGGAAACCCAACATGGCTTGATGTAAATTTCACAAGTCTAGTTATCCGTTGTATATAATCAACTTTGATTCGTTTATATATATGGCTTTGCTTTTCAGCCTGTTCCTCTCTCACTCTTAGGTTTCATAGTCAACCGATTTCATCTCGAATTCTATTACCAAAACGAAATTTTGCTTCCATCAATTTGCGCTTCAATCAAGATCATCTCCATTTCGCATTTTTGATGACTGCAATAAGTTATTAATAATTTCTGTAGGTTATTAGATTGTAATGTATTAACACTTTAGTGTATTCATTTAGTTAAACCCGACACCGAAGGCTATGTGCACGCCTTTTTTTTCAAAACATTTGCAACATCCAAAAGAAAGACACAGAGACGTTATAAAGCATATATATATATATATAAGCACATATATATATATATATATTATTAAATTATTAAACTCCTAGTCGATCTAGCCCCTCTGCCTGTCTGTGTAATATAATATCAGTGGCAAACGTACTTGTGGGTGCAAAACTGAAATTCTTGGTTTGAAATTTGTCCAAAACATTGGGAGTTCTTACACGAAGGTTGGTATTAGAAAAAAACCAACAAATATTGAACTTTTTGCTAGTTATTTATAAATTACAGCAGATAGTACAATAAAAGTTTCCACATATTTTCAATAGGCGATCCTGTAATATCTGTACAAAAATGGAAAATCGCCCGCGCCCGCGCCAACGCCCACGCTTAGTATAAAAGTTTTATATTTTTTTTTGTCAAAAGGTATGTGTAACGTGCAGAAGGAAATGTCAGGAACCCCTTAAAGGGTATATATTCATAATCCATCTTGGCATGGTGGACGAAATAAATTTCAATATCTTCAACGCGACTCTTCAGTTTTGCTTCTTTTGAAATTTTTTCTATGTTTCAATTCTATGTTTCAATTTGTTAAAAGTTTTTTATCCACATACGGCAGTATATTAGCAATAAAATCGCGAATTCGAAGATTTTTTCAAGCAATATTACCCATCTTCATAAATAAATTTCCAAGAAAACATTGCTCTAACTTCAATAGATTAATGAACTGTCTACAAGTTTGAGTGTATATGCTATAAATACGTCTCCTTTTCACAAACTTTTCCTATAAATAATGAATAGCTGATTCTAATGGCACATTATTTCTACTCAAATTTACTAATAACTGTTGATTCATTTTGCTAAATACTTTTTTAATGCTTTAAACCATTTTACTTATCAAATATTTTTCACAACGATGAGGGTATTTCATATTTAAGGAAGTTTAAGGCAGCTAAACAAACTGGTAAATCTCTTTGGTGCATATCTTGTATGGAATATGGAATTAGTACTTTTTTTTATCGGTCCTATTTGTGTGTTAAATTGTCAATCTGTATGGATTCTATTCAATAGATTACTTGAGTAATTCATTGTACAAGGCACCTATAAACTAATCGACGGATAAGTGATCGACATAAATTCTTCCGAGAATTACTTTGTACCAATTAAATGGATAGCGGATTCTGTCTATAATATAATTCCATGTAGTAAGAAACTTGTTCATAAATTATTCCTTTTTTAGAGTCTTTTTCTCTTTAAATGAAATTAAAAATATTAAATTAAATTTCAAGTAATAACTGTTTGCGATGGAAAATAAATTACATAAATACTTGACCTTTAACGTTCAATCGATTTAATTATAAGTCATGGAAAAAAGACATAAAAATCAAATCAAAAAACAAATTAGCCTCATCCTCATCTCATTCTTTCCTTCCTTGTCGTCGCTGTTGTACAATTTCCCGTATTTTTTCCTTACCTTGCGTGGAAAATAAGCCAATTAAAATGAAATTAAATAGAACTTTACTTTCTTTCCTTTTCTTCTTCTCGATCTTCTTGGTAAACGTTGTGTCTTCTTTATTGCTTTTTGAAATATGTACTGTAAATCTTCTCGCATAAGACTACATTTTCTATCAACAGCAAAAAAGTAGATAAATTTATGTAAAACCTTTCATAAATCATCGAAATTTATTTGCTGTTAAATTTCACACTTGTGCTTTACATTTATACTTTTCTTCGCGCGTAACGTTTAACATCATTATTATCATCGTTAACATTACAATAATTTTCTCGGCATTGTGCTAGTAATCTAATGTAAGAGAGTAAACGCAATGGTAACCTCAAAAGAAGTTTCAACACTTAAAGGGAAGTATGTATTTTATATTTTTCACATTAAGTGCTCAGTGCACAAAAATTTTTATTATTTTCATAGATAACTACAAATGCGCTATAGTTACGTTACTATTGCTATAAAAAAGCGCGAATTACATTCGACTTATATCTTAACATAAAGATATAAATCTTTATTAGTTCAAAAAATGGCCTTAAGTCTTAGGTTTCTGCAGTGCGTAGACCAATAGCGTACTGTGAAAATTCTTTGAGCACTATATTGAACGAAAATGTATTCACAGTACAAATACTTCTTGTGCTTTAAACAATCATCAGTTTTACATTTATAGTCAAATTTTATTTGTTTGCTTTTGAAACGGGTTCGAATTTCAATTTTATCGATTCGACTCATTTTTAATAACCTGCTCGCATGGACTTTCAATGTGAAACTAATCTTATTATTACGACACATTCATACAAAATGACAAACAAACAGACGGAGAGACATGCTTAAATCTATTCAGAATTTAATATATTTAATGATGAAGAAGCTACTTACAACATGCCCGAAACATTCTCTCGTGCCTTGCAAACATTTCGAGAGAAGGAAAAAAAATTCCATTTGGATGATTTATAAAAAAATAACACGAAATATTTTATAGTAAGTATTATAGATCATTTTCCTTCCAACTTTTAAGCAGAGTATAAGTCCCGTGGGGAAAAAAAAAACTTTTCTTTGAAGACGGTTCACAAAGGGGCCACATTTTCTGCATCACTAAGAGAATGGAGAGCTTTCACGAACACACAACGTCGACCGGTATTATTATTAATCAAAATCAATAAGGTCTGTTGAATGCAAAGAGGGAGGTGTAAGGAGGGAGGGGTAGTGACGGAATAGGATTACAGTTAGAAGCTGCCTGCACCAACCCTTTCCAGTAAGTAAGTAACGCTTACCGTGTTTGGTGACTTTTTGGTGTAGAAGTCAACCTATTCAAAATTTTAAAAAACTATGGAATGCCGGCTGCGTTAACCTTGAAAGCAATGCGCGAGAAGTCATAACTTTATTCAACATTCTATAATATTCATGACGAAGCACGGTGGACTTATTCAACCGACCTGCCTAGATTACATCTTCAGTCAATATCGCTGCTTAAAATTTTACGCTCTTATCTTTACTGATGGGTTTCTGGGCTGGTTAGCATGATGTTATCGTATTTAAAACAAAATACATAAAAAAACTCCTTTAATTCTTGTTTGCCCAATTAAATCTAAGTAACTTTCCATATTCTCTCTAAGGCGATTTTATCAGACATATTGTATTTACCCTATAAATTAATTGATAACACTGGCATTGAATAAATTTTATTTCCTGGCTCGTAAGGAAACAATACTTTATTTCGACCAGAACTAGACCACTTAGCCAATGGCAAACTACATTATCACTTCAATTCTATATTTTTATACACAAAGGGATATAAATGAGTAAGAAAATTATATTCGGTTGTGCCGAATCCTTTACACTCACCATCTTTATCTTAAAAATGGTGAAAAAACTGAATTTTGATCGGTAGGCATGGCAGATTTTTTATACTTTTATGGAATACCGTGGAAATTTTTATTTTGCGGTCTATAAACACTGCGCATAACAACCAGAAAACACCTTATTTTATACTGTAGGCATGGCCTGTGATTGATTTGGCCCATTTTCAATAAAAACCTACTTCTAAGAGGTTCCAGTATTGCTGCCAAATTTGAAGCCGACTTCATTTCATTTTTGCAGCCACAGACATTGCGCAGACGGACGGACCAACAGATAGTCATGCTTAAATCGATTCTAAATTTAATGCTGATCGGAATGTATATACTTTGTAGTATTTCTGAAGTTTTCTCCCGGGAATTCTAAGAATATATCCCTCAGCTTCGGTTATGAGAAAAAATCTATTTATTTTTCTAATAAGAACATAACATTACAAACATATATATGTGTGCATTTGATTAATATTACAGAAAAATAATCTAGGGCACGTGTCCAATGATATGCAGATAACAGATGCAAAATAAATAAATAAAGCAACAACAAGAAAGAAAATTATATTCGGTTGTGATCGATTCTTTTTTATAAAAACTTAAAGAAATGAAAAAGTCTCGTTAATCTGTAATAAAGGATGAATGCGGCTGATTTTTTTTACTTTCTACGGACATTGTTTAGCGTACGGACAAATGATTGGCGTTGTTGTATGAGTAATAAGCAAAAAATCCAATAAATCCAATACTGAGATATATTCTCAATTTATGTCGCACATTAATAGCGAATGTAATAACTTCCATCGTTTCTTTCAAATTTGAAACCGATATTTCCATTTTTGCGGCCGCGAGAATATTTACCACACCCGTTCAAGCGAGCATATGGGCTTATGGACGGCAGGAAGGACGGATGTACCGAGGCAAAGAGACACGCCTAAGTCGCCTCGGTATTTATGAAATTTCCTTTTGAATGTTGCAAACATTCTGACGAAGTAAATAAACTTCCAAACTCCAGTGATGGGTATAAAAGAAGTTGTGTGAATAATTGATTTAATTATGTTGACGTCTGCATGAATGTGGCTGAAGGAATTTTTTTTATTTTAATATGGTAAATAAGTAAACCAGAGAGATCTATTAGTAATTCTTAAAGACCGCTGCGTGCATAATTCTAATAAAAAATAAAACTTGAATGAAATGTCATTTATGTGTTTGATGACTTAATGTTAGTCAGGCAGACAATGTCAACATATTCTCACCAATAATTTTCGAGAATTTGCTTCAAGCTCCACACGGAGTATATATATTCGGAATTAGCCTAAAATTCTTAGATACCTTATGAGACCGCTTAACCTTCTGTACCCATCATATTAGTTTGGGGAAAAGGTAATCCATTATTTTCCAATTCGAAATGTTAAATAAAGTCCTGAAGTTCTTATAAGATTGGATGGATTACCTTTTCCCCAACCTAATATTTTTCCTATTAAATTTTATATAAATTAATAATGAATTCGAAACAGTGTTTTCGCGTCTGCAAAGCGGATTTATTTCAATAAATTTTCAAGTTTACAAAGTCATTCAAAAACTTAATAGCCATACTTGTGGTATTATTAGCAGTAAGAATATATTGTCGTTTACAAACTTTCTCTTTCGAGTACGAAATTATTGGTAATTTTCTCGAATTTACAAAAGACTAACTGATGTAACAAACGTTTTACACATGTTTGTACGTTTGTTGATGTACATAAAAATTTTTAAGTAATTTTTTGAAAGCAATATGATGGCATAGAAGCTCTGGCAAAAAAGTTTCTTGGCGATAAAATAAACTTACTGCAATTCTCAAGCGGTTAGCTTTAAATTTCAAAACCGGCTGCAATGCATTCATTTTTGTATGAAACACATAAGAATTTCTTAACTTACCAGTTTAAGAAAAAGATAGCGGCTATCCGATTATCAAAATTTATCAAAATTAACTATAAAATCGGCTAAGTGGACCAATAAAAAAAAAATCTTATTTCGCTTTATCACTAGGAAATGTTTTTATAAACACGCAGTTGATTCTGGAAATCGAGCAACTGAGAATTAAGATAAATTGATGTTTTATGAGATTTATGATAGATGTTTTTTAATTTATCGTTCAAATCTGGAAATATAGTCGCAACCTATATTGTGTTTACAGCTTCATCGTTTGTGTTACATTTTTGTGTTATGAACCATATGAGCAACCATGTATTTTCAATGCTTTTATTAATTTTCACTCAATAAAATAAATTGTTTATTCTGCGAATTAACGATAATTTCAAATTGATTCGAATTAGCTCAGCCTACAAAAAAGTTATGTTTATATCGTATTCTTTCATCTATAAGGCTGAACACACAACGAAGCCGCGCTTATATTGCCATGCCTGGGGAACAAGCAAACTTTGCGACTCAATTGTTATCATTTACATTGCTTTCCATATGCTTAAATTTTGTGGGAATATAAGTGCGGCTTCATTGTGTTTAGACCTTAAATGTTTATGTGTTTCATAAAAGCTAATATTTTTCGTTCGACTATTAATCGATTTTTTAAGACAGATCTTTAGTTTATTAATATTTGATTCGCTATCACTTAACGTGGTAACAGGCAATTGAAATAACTTATTCTTCGTAATTTTGAATGGCACTTTTAGAATTTTATTTATAAATATTTTTGAAGACATTACTAACTAAAGGTACACCCTGTCGTTTTAATTCACAATAACACCTTGTTTCTACTGTTTTGTTAACAATGGTTTGTGCAGCAATTTACTTAGAGAATTGAAATTGAAAATAACGGCGAAGGAGAGAGATTTGCTTGGTTTTATTATTGGAAAATCATATTAAGGAGCACAAAAGAAAATTAACAGTTAAATCATATAAAAAAGAAGCAAAAATTATTGCGTTGAAAATGACTGACTCAGTGCCAAAAGATCCAATAAGAGTCACGCTTAAAAAACTTATTTCACAATCAAAGTAAGTTTAATATTCAGAACGAGGGCACATTTGTCATACTTTCTATGTTAGTTCTCAGACAGCTAAGAACTTTTTGTGTTAAAGACATTTAAGACGTTCCGGTTAGAGTCGCCATTTTTGAAAATATCGAATTTTATCTATTCCAGAGCTAATTTTACAGCCGACGATGTACTTAAAGATTTTCGTACGGTTAAGGAGAAGCGTGACAATCGAAAACTTCTAAAGACTCTAGAGATATTAGCGAAAAACCAACCGAAGGCTTTGGAAAGTTTGCAAGAAACTGCTAAACTTTTAGAAAAGTAAGTTAAAAAATTTAGAACGCACATATTCTGCGATAATGTATGATATGTAATCTGTTTAATATGTTAGAAAGGATCCATTTTATTGTTTAATAAATTTCCTTAACTGTTATTCGGATGTCAATATAATGCAAGCGATGCGCAGAAACCCTAACCCAATGTTTAACAAAAATGTGCGTGATTCTCCAGAATCAGTTTCAGAGGTAAGTTGTCGTAGAGAATTGCTATCAGAGCATATGTAAATCATCTACATTACAGATAAAAGAACGCGTCGTTCAGGCTGCCAGTGGCGGTTTAAGCCGTACATCTCCGAACAATAGTTCGGTTACTAGTGCTGACTTATTGGGTCTAGCTTCGCTGACTTTACCTTCATCCAACAATATTGCGCCTGCTGCTCCGGCCCCAACTACATCCGCTGCAGCTTCATTAGGAGCTGCATCATTATCTCCAGCAGGAAAAACTGAACATAACCCAGACAACTTATGGGAATTCCATAATATAGATAATTTTCAATTTCAACAAACCAATATTGCCGCTGTACCGATTAACAGTCAAGAAAATTTATTATTGAACGATTTAATTTATTGTTTAACGGGTATGCGTGGTTGTTACATAAGCCCTGTTATGAATCCATTTGAGGGCGAGACTGGCGGTAGAGCAACATCATTAAAATTCAAGATATCCGAACAAGTTCACTGTTCTTTACGTGATATTGCACAAGAAATATTACCGCTTGCTTCCCATTATACTTGCATACAATCATTTATACAAAAAACGCCATTTACACAATACAGCCAAGTTTTACAAGCATTAAGCGCAGCTCTAAATAATCTGATATCTGATTATTATGTGAGTAATTCAACCAAATTTAAAAAATTTGCTATAATCCAGTTCGCGAGTTTTAATTTTACCGCTTTATATTTCAGCTACTTTTAGCTCAGTTGGAGTCGGAATTAAATGCTGGAAATTTAACCTTACATAAAATGTTGTTTTATGTTCGTCCTACTTTGAATACTATGGAAGTGCTGGCTGGGGCTGTGTCACTTATCGTAACGGTAATTAAAATTTAAAGAAATGTATATAGATTTGAAAAGCAATTCCCTATAACTTTATTTTCTTAAGAATGATTTACGTGGAGGACAAGCATTAACTTTACTGTTCAATCAGATAAGTGCTTTGACCGGTGATGAGGAGTCTCAACGATTTATGATTCAATTGACGCAACTTGCTGCTGTTCCATATATGAATATATTACAATTGTGGATTCAAAAGGGAGCTATTAACGATCCGCAGCAAGAATTTCTGGTAGAAGATAACGAAGTCATACGCCAAAAAGAATTGCCAGAACATTATTCATCAGATTACTGGGAGAAACGGTAGTTAAATATGCATAAATATTTTTTAATATTATTAATGAAATTTACTAATGATTTGTTATGCTAGTTACACAGTGCGTCATGAGCGCATACCCTGTTTTTTGGATAAAGTATCTGATATTATACTACGTACAGGCAAATATTTAAATGTAATACATCAGTGTGGCAAAAAAGTTACTATACCACAGACTATGGATTTACAATTTTCACCAACCAATCAAAATCATATTACTGTTATAGAAAATGCTTATCGCTTTGCTTCGAAAAATCTGCTTGAGGTGTTACTCAAAGAGAATGATCTAATGGGCCACCTAATGTCAGTGAAACGTTATTTGCTATTGCAGCAGGGTGACTTTATTAGCGAATTTATGGACGCTTGCGAGGAAGAGTTGGCCAAGAATGTCGATAAAGTGTTGCCCATGAAATTAGAAAATTTATTAGGTTTAACTTTACGCCTCTCATTGGCTAAGCATGACTCCTACAAAGATGATCTTCATTGTGAGCTTTTAACCTATGATTTGGTGACACAAATGTCAAAAATCATGAACAACGAGGAAGGTGAACTCTAATTCATTTTTTACATTCATATGTGATATTTTCTTTCCCTCAGAAAATTGGTTGAGTCACGGCCGCTTAGATCTTAACGGTCTAGAGTGCTTTGCATTTCGGTATGAAGTTAAGTGGCCGGTATCATTAGTTTTGAATCATATAGCGATTTCAAAATATCAAATGCTATTTCGTCAACTTTTCTATTGCAAGCATGTAGAGAGACAACTGTGCAAGTAGGTATACAACAATGAAAATCATTTCAATGGAGATATTCATTTTTTACGTTTTCATTTGTAGAATTTGGAAGGAGAATTCTATAGCGAAAACATTTTCCCCACAAGTCGCTGAACATCGTCGATCCGCTTTTACTTTACGTCAACGTATGATGAATGCTGTACAAAATCTTGAATATTATATGATGATTGAGGTTATTGAACCAAATTGGCATTTATTTATACAAAATATGAATAAGGTAAATGTAGTTCGATTACACAGTATAAGCTAAAAACCTAATTGAGGGAGAAGTATAATATAATGAATATTCGTATAGACTTAAAGATGTTTTTGTATAACCCAAAAAAATTGATTAGCTCGATTATTCTTCACCGTTTTGAATGTCGCAGTAATAATGTAACAATTTTATCTTGTAATTAATATATAAATTGTATGGAGTTTACTATCAGCTAATTATAAGCAAAAAATATATAAGCAGCAATTCGTTTCGTAATAGCTGATAAGAAGGAGTATATAGATACTCGTTGCTAACTATCCTGCTTGTAATAGCTCTTTCGTTTAACTAAAATTGTATACGATTATCGCCCAAGCAATTTGTTGTTAAGAGTTATTATTTATATTCGAATTTGGTTTCCATTTTTTTAAAGGTTGAAAATGTGGATGAAGTGCTATCATTCCATCAAGACTTCCTGGATTCGTGTCTTAAGAATTGCATGCTAACCAATACTACAGTCCTGACTCGTTCTATTTTTGAGATGTGTAACATGTGCCTGAAGTTTTGTGAATTCATCCAAGTAAGTTCAATTAAAAGAAGTTTACTTCACATTCATAGCCATTCGTTTAATTTGCTTTATCTTCATTCACACTGCTCTTGATTTTAATTTTTTGCACCTTTTAAACAATTTGTAAATGGTATATTTTCTGAAAATTTCTGATTTATTGCCTATTTCCAATTTTGTAAACCAAACAAAAAGAGAAATTAAACAAAAAAGCAGTCAACGTTTCTTTCTTGATGCCGAATTCACTTCAATTTGCGATAGTAATGATGAGGATAACTCAGATTCAGAAGCAGGCATAATAAGTTTATTTATATATCTACACATGTGTATTGTAAAATTCATTGCTCTTATTATATACCGTTTCGTACTTACAAGTGTGTTCTGTTTAATGTAAACACAAAAACTAATAAATCTAATTTTTGCGTGTTATTACAATGTATATCCCCCGCTCATGCATGTTCGTGTTTGTAATGATTCACTTTTGATTGCTTTTTTTGGTGTATTTATTTGAAAGTATTATTAAAGAGACTTTTAATTTCACTTTGCAAGAGCCGAAGTAATACGACTTAGTGTATGATTACTAAAAACTTGTTTTGGTATTTTGTTTAAAAGATTTCCTCTGCTAAACAGGTAGGTTTTAGTTTCTACAGATAATAAGAAGAAATTTATAGAATTGAGAAGGATCTGCACTCGATAACAATTAAAATTGCTGGTTAAAAACGCTTACACTTATATGCTTGGCTGCTTATTTATCTATTATAGGTAATACATCATATATTATAATTTATTGTTCAATCTATTATTTAACGACTATGCGTGTTGAGAATCCTTTTGAAGACGAGAGTGTTGGCACACCAATCTCAATAAAATAACTCTATAGGATGTAATAAAAGAGCGAACAGAGTCATTACACCTTTTTGTATAAATTTTGTCAAAATTAAGTTAAAAATTATAAAATGAAAGGAATGTGTATATGTAGTATGTGCAATTATTCGTCATAAATATTAGGTTCTCAATTCTAAAGTTTTTGAAAATATTGTACATAAGAGGGTAAACTTGTTAATCAAGATCAATCCCGTAACTATACCAACGAATTAGAAGACTTAGATATCAGACTTTCCATGTGGGCATGAAAAATATTCATTACTTCGTTTGATATAGATCTTCCATTAAGGAAGCAAGCATTGCCCACGGTTTTTGCATAATGGTAAAGGTACTTACTTCTTTTCAGTTTAGAGCTTTGTCCACTCAATAAGTTGTTAGGAGCTGGCCTATATGATTGACTGAACTATCAACCAGTCATATAGACATTGATTTATTAATACAATAAATAAACAACGAACGTATCACATTGTTTTTGTTTTTGTTTTTACTGCAATTCTTCATCATCAGCATTGAAGAATAATTTATATTTAATTGGAATAATTTAATTTTAAAGAATTTGGGAATCCACAGGCCAGGGAAATGATTGACAGATTGACCCAAGAATTTACTAAGTGTTTCTTATCGTTTTATGTTAAGAAATGCGCTCACTAACGTTTGTAGTCAATGAAATTGATATGTTCACGAAGGGTTTCATGGGTGGAGTTATATTCATTTTGTAATTTGGTTTTCAACACCCAGAAGAGAGCTATAGAGATGTCCATAAAATGCATATATATTTTTGATCAACCTGAAATTTTGAATCGATTTAAGCATATCCGTCTATCTGTCTATCTCTATTTGTGTGTGGTTAACATCCTCCCGGATCCAAAAGTTAAAACATCGCGTTCAAACTTCAGGTCTATAGTGCATCATAAATAACACCTCTTTTCTCTGGGCTTCTTGCCCATTACTCATACACGGCAAAAAATACGCAACAAAAACTTTCACGTGCATTCTACAAAAATTATAGTAGTCAGCCCATCCACTATTGTGGAGTATTGGAATTTATATATTTTTTTCCTTTTTTTTTAAGATGAAGGTGGTATTTGTAAAAGATTCGGCCAATGCCGAATATAATTTTGTTGTTTGCTTTATTTTGTTGTGGCCTAAAAAAAAAAAAATTACGGCTCAAAGTACTTAACAATCAAAATACTATTTGAATGTGAACGCAAAGTAATTATTGTGTCGATAATCCACACATCCCAATTATTGCATAATGTATATATATATAATGTATATATAATTTCTCCATTTATAGTCGAAGTCAGCGTTAACACCTACGGACACCTTTTCGGAGCATGTGGCACGTTTCGATTTGGAATTTACTACTCTTCTGATTGGCTTACTGAAACAAATAAATGTTATAGCGTCGGATAATCCATCGGATCGGTTCATTAATTTAGTTCATCGCATTAATTTCAATTCGTTCTACAATGAACAAATGGACAAATTAAGTGAAAAAGACGCTTTGTTGACGACTCATCGTTGATTTCACTTCATACCGCCGATTGCTAATTTATAAAAAAATAATTTTTTTTTGTATGAATTGTTTTTCTATATTTACTTGTTCTTTTGTTTGTAACGCCCTAAAATAAATATTTTTACTTTACATTTATACGCGTATTTTCTCCAAAGCCATAGTGGACACAATTTAGACGAACCGGGAACCATCTGTAGATATTTATATTCCTTGGCGCAATCCACAAAACCAAGCTCCTTTAAAAATTATAGAAATTATTCATAAAAATCCGCTGATCTAATGCAGGAAACGCATGAACCAGATCGCAATTTTTTGAACAAATTTTTCAAATTGAAAAAGCGTTTTCATCTATGTAGGCATATAAACAAATAAAATTTTCCCGCCAAATAAAATTTTCGAAGGTCCAAGGGACCTAATAGAATAACCGCAACTAGTGACAATTTGATGTGGTCTCTTCGATAGTTAGACAATTACATTGAATCGATGCGTAGCCGAACGATGTTGACTTGTCTTTTTTAAGACTACAGTTGATACACAATAGGTGTGGAAAGTGACTCTGCTGCGTGACCAATTTATTGGTGAGAAGTCAGCCCGCTGCGCTTGGCCAACATTTGGTGCATTTGGTTCCCGTCTTTACTAGGATAATTGATAATAAAGCTGCATAGAAAAGTAACCAAAATGACTACAAAAATGGAACTAAAATGTCAAATTCGTAATCATGTTTCATGTTACAAAAAATAAAAAAAAAATTTGTTATTATTTATCATGAAGAATACGCATAAATTTGAAGAAAAATTAGATACACAACCTCTGTGTTATAAAAAATTTTAAAAAAGACATTTTCTCTCTAAAAGCTATTAGAAAAATTGAACTTCATAGCTTTATCACAGTTAAAAACAGTAACATTTTTGAAAATAGTACCTGTTCTTCTCTTAATTATTGTTTTTTATTGTGCCTACCACAGGAGGACAATATGTCCGATTTATCATTTCGTTTGCGATGCCCAGAAGGAAACTTCAGAGGCCCCACGAAGTATATATATTCTTGATCAGCATCAAGTTTGCAATTGATTTAAGCATGTCCGTCTGTGAACTGTGTACGGTAAACATTTTTCTGACTGCAAAATGAAAATATCGGCTTCAAATTTGATAGAAACTTGCGAGCTTCTTGCACGCAGGCTAGTATTGAACACGGGCCAAATCTGAAAACAATTCTGCTTTCTGAGAGTTTTGTTCACTATTCATAAATTACGTAATAGAAATTTCTACCGTATTGCACAAAAATGGAAAAAATCTGCCACGCCCGCCCTATATTATAGTGTATTGAAATTTAGTTTTTTCGCTCTTTTTTGACACAAACGTGATGCGGCTCAGCTGTATCTTGTTTATAAAATTTATGGACTACTACTGCTTAACTTTAAACCTAGAAAAGTTACTCCAAGTTATAGAAGAAAACACGCATATAAGCCGATATAACCAACTCGAATCGAATACAAATTATATACTATAAGATACCATTAATTTGTCAATTATCCGGAATATATTTAGATAGATAGATAGATAGAATATATCAGATATATCTCTCAAAGGAAACGATTACAAACGAGTTGACAACATTAATATAGCGTTGAATGTGAAACGGTACGAAAATTTGCGTATAGAGCTCAGAAAATTATGTTAGTATTTTTTCAGGCTGTATTGAAACAAGTCATGCACACCAATAAATTCTTCTTAAGTACTCTGATGTTTTATTTTTATATACAATGGTACACAATAGTATACAATGGATAACGTAACAATAGCAATTATAGGAAATTATTTATGTATATATCGGCTTACATGTGCATCTTGATATAATGTGGATTAACTGAACAAATGGACCATAGGTTGTGGCTATCAGTCGTCTGCCTATTAATGTTTATTTCTCATTTTAATCTGGCGTCATAAAAGATGACCGCTAAGGAGAGATGGGAAAAGAGAGAGAGTGGTATAAATTATTTCCCAACAGAGATTCGTGATAAGTGTAGTTAGTTAACATTGCTGTTAAGGTAAATTGCAGCAGTAATAGTATCGCTCAACGATGTGTTTAGCCTTCTGTTTTATATTACACCATCCATGTCTCCGCTTATATGCAGAGAAATTGTAGCTTTAATGCATGTATTCAAAGTTATACAATATCTTGTTATTGTACATGTAAAACATGCACACATAGACAAACGTATAAATAGTCGCCAGAGTCTTTAAATGAATATTTATGGATTGAGAATGAATGCATGCCTGCCTGCGAGTAACGTATTTAGTAATAGCATAGTATTAGTAAATTTTCCGATGCATATAAACTTAATATTCTTGTTTAGTATGTGCTGGATTCAGGTGTGCAAATATCCATTCTATTCATTCTCATAGCAAGTGAAACTTTGCTAGTTTATGTGTAAACATTCAAATCCACAAAAAACACTTGTAAACATGTGTCTGCTGAACAGAACCAATTTACTTACAAATCAACTGGGAAAGCTCTGCTCCCATAGATACCATATGCATTAATACTTTTCGGTTCTTTTGTTTCCACAATTTTTGAGAATTTGTTGCTGCAGGTGTATGTTACTTTTACTCTTTCAATATTAAACAACTGTAGCGGATGAATGCTCTTAAAATCACTCACGTATAGAAACTGTGACCGTCCGTTCAAATTTTGGTTTATTTGTACTGATACCTAAACTTGAGAGTGTGCACCGAGCTAAACTGGCACCAGAAAACTGAGTATCTAGTACCTCGAAACAGGTCCTATACATAGATACTTCGCAATAAAAAAGCAAAACTTTGGAGCCACGATTTTACGAAAATAATATAGTGTTGCGAAAATTTGGCCTTTCGTAGTTTTGCTTTTAAGGCACAGTTCGTATCTCTAGATCGCGAAAAGCTTAGATTTTGGTTATTTACAATTTGCTTTATTTATTCACAAGTATTTACAACGCAATTATTTTACAATTTATTACAAAGTAATTATTTCTTCAACAATTGGTTACTCCTCTAATATTTTTAATCGACTCTGATATTCTAAACAAAATGCTCTGCTTATTAACCCTACGAATATCACAAGGTCTGCATACTCTTCTGCTTTCCCTGAATTCGTAGTTTCATTAATCCCTTTCATGGCAGGTTTCGCGGAAATTCTTTGCCAATCTTTGCTTTTATTACCAGCTGCAAATATGTCTTTTTATGACCGTGGTAGGTATTACATTCAAAGGAATTTCCACACCCCTAGATTTATCAAATTTGTTATAGTTGCCTTTTGTTAGTTTGTGATTTTCGTAACAATAGGATATATAAATAATATAGTGTGTAGATTTTTTGAAAATAATGTAGAGTAACCCTACAGAAATTTCTCTTTAATGAAGTGTTACCAACGTCGGGATTTAACTATGAACTATACCTAACTCGCATAATAGTCTGCAGTTTTCTTAAGACCGTTTAGTTGGTTAAAGTATCGGTATTTTTCTACAATTCTTACAAGGAAAGAATTTATTCCGACTATAATACCGAAAATCCAACGTAAGTGAAAATATATGAGAACAAGCGAAGAGCAATGTTTTGCGCAGTAAATTTGTCAAACCCCTGGAGATCGTAATAATAAAATGTTGTGATATAAAAAGATGGAATCCACATTTGATGTAACAAATGGTGACTAATTCCACGAATTACGACAGCACGGAATTGTAGCAAATGGTTTAGTGACGACACTAAACAATTCCGAAAACATTGTAGATAAGCTTGGTGAGACCCATACTTGAACACGCTTCTGTTGTGTGTTCTCCTGCCTATTGGTGTTACGTAGATTTAATAGATTCTGGTCAAGAGTTATTCCTGCTCTTTGCCCTTAGAAGTTTCAATTGTGTCTTTCCCTTCTCATGAGAATAGCTTACTTCTATTAGCCTTATCATCACTAGAAAAACGTAGATTTATTCATGTTGATTCCTTCTTAATTAAGCTAATAAATACTACTGCTATACTATTGGTAAGCCGAACTTACGAGGTGCGATAAACTTCAATGTTAGATACCTCTTGCAATTATTATACATTTTTCGATTACCGATTACTTTCGATAACGGGTTATTGCATAGCCGAGTAGATAAGACGACTATGATGGATGATGGATGGGTGATGATGATTGATGATGGATGGATGATGATGATGGATGATGGATGGATGATGACGATGGATGATGGATGGAAACATTGCGAACATTAACGACGTTACGCCTACTGATTGGGCTGCGGCCACTTCTTTACCCATTTCTTCTTAATCAATAACGTGTAGGGGACATCCTCTGAGCAATTAGTTATATTAAAAGAAACAAACTTTTCGATTGTCGAGACTAATGTCGAGAATGATGTTCTTTAGTGCAATCATTCCTTTAGGGCAGTGTTCGTATCGCGTTTAAAGTCAATATATCACTGGAAAGTTATCGTTTTCGATGGAGAAGAGCAGACATAACCCTTTCGAATCTGCTGAATTTAAACCGTATTTCTTCCGTCAAAAACCAATGTTTAATAAATCCCCCAAATCCGGATTTGTCCATTTAAGCTGCTGTAACTCACAAGCAATGCTCTAAATGATATAAACAATTGAAAGGTTTGCTTTTGTAAAAAATAATTTAGATTTGATTTGAATCAAAGCTTTAGTGAAAAGTTTTATTAAGAGATTTCAAAATAAAGGTGCATTGATATTTTTATATTTCTGGCATTAAATTCATTCAACTAATTCGGGGTAATTATTTTATACTATTTCACTAACTAGTAGTAACAGCTCTAATAATAGCCATGATAGCTACACAAAGTAATTGGAGTTGCAAAGGTGCTATAAATTCAATTCATATTCCATACATGAATTTCGAATCCAAGATGTAATTTCTTTTTGTGTTCATTGTAGCATAATACAGCGAATCCTCTTATTGTCAACGTAATCACTAACTTGGTCTAATTATTGTATAATAAAATTGCCTTCCCTTGTGTGCTTTCAACGTTCGGCGAATTGGAAAATTTCTTGTCATCCCTTCCTTCATATGTAAGGAAGTATGTGTATCTGTTTGTGCCTATGAATGTTTCCTTCTTCTTGCCTATCTCAGCAAGCATACATACAACTGTCATTTTCATAACTCTCGTCAAAGCAATCTTCATCACTATTATCACTGACAACATTTTCCTCGCTGGAAAGTCGTCAGTCAGTATGTTTACTGGTCGATACTCTTTATGTAACTGAGAATCAAGTTGACAAGTAATGAAGGCAATAGACACTTTAGTAGTTTACAGAAAAAAAAAACTCTTTTTCCCAACACCTACCTGATCACACTCAGTCGTTATGCTTTTATCATGTTTTTAAAATAATTTCCTTTATTGCTATTGTTGTTGCTGCTTACACACTCATATATTGCATCATAATACATAACGAAGTACCAGTAGAGCAAACTGTTCATTGTGATTATGTTGATTTCATTAAACTCATATTTATACACTTGACTAGATTTGACTAGGAATTGGGTCAATTATTGATATTTCCATATGACTCAGCCGTATGATATGTGTAGGAGACTATTTGTATGAAAATTACAGCTAAAAAAAATTTCCTAAAACATATTTACGTGCAATAAATACATTCAAGGTGTATGCATATAAATGTGTTTAATGTTAAACGAATTAAAAAATCGGTTTAGCTTAGATAACGTCTATGCTCGTTCGTACAGTTTAATAGGCGATGAAGTTCTTAAAATTCACTCATGTGGAATATTCGAATTAACCAAAATCCTTTGAGTCTTCTGCAAACATCTTTATTGAATTAATTATGATTTTAAAAAGCGATCATAATCAAGTTTTCGAATAACATTTCTCGCTTTTCTAGTCAATTAGTGTAAGGAAGCTATAACCCTAATACATAAACGAATTGTGGCACGAGGTACAAAACAAACTAATCCTTGTCTGGAAAGGATTCTATTTGTTTTGATGTAACAGAAAATCTTTATACCTAGATTATTATTAATGGACCTAGCAGTCATTACTCAGCAATCAGTTTTTGGCAAACAGTTCATTTTCCTTTAATTTGAGGCGAACTTTTCATTTAATTTAAAAAATTTAAAAATTTATTTCTCAAAAGAAATAAGAAATATGTCCCAAAGCGAATTTTTGGTATAGTCTTACTTACGAAATTATATGAAAGTTTCAACCATTTTTTGCAGGATTCCTGCCAGATATGGTGATGGATACAAAATCCTGCAACTTAAAACTTAGGAAAAAAATTTGTTAAGTAAAATCATCGTTTCAAAACGTTGATTAGGATAAAAACTGAAAATTTTGGATTTTATTTTTTTTACGTTAAGTTCGAAATTTAAGAAATTGAATCTATAAGTTCGCTGACATATTCTAAAAAACTTTGAAAAAATCCCTATATCGACATAAAAAATCAGTTAAATCGAATGAAAGTATTAACAAAGAATCGTATACGAATAGAATGCAATAGTAAAATATGATGGTTTTATGTCAAACCTTATAAAAACTATATTTTATTGGATTACTGCGTAGTGTGGCAACACCTCTGTTAATGGGTGCACGAAAATTTAGCTTAAATTAAATTCCTTCCTTTTTCATTTTTCAAAAAATATTTTTATTTTTCAAGATTAATTGAAAAAATTCGCGAAGAAATTTGATAACTTCCAGTTTAGTATTTTAGAAAATCTCAGTAACAAGTAGATGGCTAAACGCGTAACTGAAAAATAAAGGAAGACCAGGATGGACAGATGATGGAACGGATGATTGGACGGGGAGCGTTAATACGAACACTAAATGGGTAAACAGACTGAAAGGCAAATGTATGGACAAGCAGACACAGAAAATTAGCTAAAAGGATTGATAGACCTTTATAGATAGATAGACCATAAATAGATAGATAGATAGATAGATAGACAGATAGATGAACAGATAGAAGTACAGGAATAGAGGGAAGTGATGGCATTCTGAAACACCTTCATATTACAAACTGGTCAAAGATGCACAGAAAAGCAACATTTTCGGGCAACAAACAACTGACAAAATTAATCGATTTCTCTTTTACAATTTAACAATCTTATGATAGCCCGTTCTTTTTTTCCATTCTGCTATCACTATCAAAAGTTTGCCTATTTACGATAAATTCATTACTCTTTTTATTTATTTTTTTTGTTTTCTTGTCAAGTCAACAGCTTATTAAATTTTCACTACTGCAGCAAATTTATAAAAGGAAAAGCAAACAGACAGTTTGCGGAAACTATTCTCTCTGATGTTATCAAAGTTTGTTTCATATTTGGATCTACATTTATGCGGACAAGCATACCTATCTACCGCTTTTGAAGTCAATGTTTTTTTCTTCTTTTTGCACTAAGCTGGGAACGAATTGCTTTAGAACCGGAAAAACATTTTCTTTTTTTTGTTGTTTTTGTACTCCTGTTTTATTCTGAGGCGCTAAGCACTGAAGGTTAGCAACGCGAGGTTATTTAAATTTCAAAAAAATTTTAAAAAAAATCTAAAACAAAAATGTAAACATCTTTTTGGTAGTGTACGATATACTGCAACTGACAGTGCAAATAAAGTTTCTAGTGGAATTTTTTAAGTTCACTCAAAAAAAAAGTAGAAAATAAAAACTACAAAAGAATATAACAAAAAACGGTAAAACGTTATGGTCGGTCAAGGCTGACCATTACATGCCCTCCTACCTATTACTATCCAGAGTTAAGAATTTGATAAAAAAAGTAGAAATATTTAAACGGTGTAAAAATGACTTTTTGAAAAAGTCTTATATCAATGAGAGTAGAGTAAACTTAACGTGAATCGGCGTTCGCAGTATACGGCACAATTTATATTTTTGACGAAAGTCTTACCTGCAACACCTGTTCGTATCTATTCACCTTCATCTGGTTTCATCATAAAAAATCAAATATTAGACCATGAAGGGTATTCAAAAAATTGCAAAATTTTGTCATGGGGCTGCTTTTTCAAAGTAGACCATTATATAGCTGGTGGTAACTATTCTTTTAAGTTTCAGCTTTGCATGCTTCCCCGAATCTCAAAGGCCTTGGTTTCCGGAGAAGCGACTAAGACAGCCATAATAGTACAAAAATATACCCAATTGGACGGTATCTGATCGCACCTCTAACTTTCGCTCTTGATTTACTAAATGCTTTCGCTTAAGTTAGTTTTACGATGGTCCAAGAATTTCATCTCTTGTGTCATAATACCAATGCCCGCAAACTGCTTCTATTAACTAATTTCTTCTGATCTAAAAACTAATGACAGTGGAGCAGAGGTCTTGTTTCATTATATCACATACGAAATATTCAAGCATATGGAGCAAGCTTTAAACTCTTTAATTTGTTCAAAGTAATTGTATCGACCCATAACGACACTCGATGAGGAGCCTTGAAACAGATTTAAATAAGAGGAGGAGGAAAACAAAGAATACTAGTGTCAGGTTCATTTTCGACAGAGTTCACCTCTGGATCGGAACATTTTAACGAAATAAACTTCATTAAAATATTTCGAAAACTTCATTCTTTAAATTGTAGACAAAAATACCGCAAAGCATAGTAGAAAAAAAGCACAACCACCCAGTCAGCATATCCGGTTTCAATACGGCACAACGATTGATGTTTTCGTGAATCCCTCCCCAACTTGCAACCGCAGCCTTTCTCTCTTCACTGCTCTCTGATCGCCAGTGTTTGTATACACCTATATATCCATCGTGCGAAGAGATAAAACATAAAGTCATTAGACAGAAAGACGGATGCTTAACACACGCTTCAAAGAATTCAGAACGATTGGTGTAATAAGAAGTGAATCTATCCGCATACGTCCCTACAAGATTACTATCGGACAAGCGATGGAAACTGCAAATTTTATATTCAGTTGACAGCGAATTTTTAGCATTGGGGTTCTTAATAAACGTTAGGTTACCTTGTAAAGTATCGTGTCCTTAAAATAATAAAAGTCAATTTTTTGTCACTTTTTAAATTAATCGATGCTTTCTTTGTTATTAAATTTAATATTTTTTAGTCTACTCATGCATTTCGCAAAATAATAAAATCGAATATTTACACATCCAATTTCTAATTTTGTTGTTGTTATCATCATTGTTTTTGCATAAAAATTTACGAGTTACCGTTGCAGAATTGATACAACTATAATATCTTACCAACAAGGCCATGTGCTTAATGAATTTAAGAGCAGATGTCTCTTAAAGAGTACAATGCAAGACAAATAAAAAAGTCATAAACTCAATTGAAACGAATGGACAGAAGCACGAGAGAAAGCGCTTTTACACGCTCGTTATCGGAAAGCATTTCATTTAAGAGACTTAATATATCTCCTTTAGTGATTGCTTTAACAACAATTCGTTTTAAACTTCTAATAAACTATTTAAGTAATTTGAACAACAACGACTAACAATTTGTTCTCTAGCGGGTGTAGTTTACATAGATTTGTGGTTTGTTTTTATATTAAATTTGTTATACGGACATGTGATGCATTTTGAAGTTTGTGCATAATTCAGTTACAAATTTCATGTGTAATGCGATATAAGTAGAAAAAATATTATGCATACAGATGTCTACTGTAACGGATTGATCACAAAATTTATGCTGAGCAAATTTTAATAGAATATCAGAGGTGCAAAATCATTCTTAAATTTTATTTAAATGCTCAGTTGTTGACAGCTGCTGCTGTTTATATTCACTTAAGTGCATCGTTATACATAATTTTCAATTATTTCTAGCGTTATAAAATACTCGTAAACACATATGCGTGGATCGTTATAATGGATTCATTATTTTTATGTGCATATAAATAATTTAATTACCGCAGTTAAAAGTTTAATCAACAAATTCTCCAGAATAAATCATCTGTGGGATTGTGACGTGCTAAACGAACTTCCATCTAATTAAACTTTTTAGATTTTTTTAAAATTATTTATATGCGTAAAATATACACTAAAAAGTATTAAGCTTTTTGAAATTTAAAAAAAAAAAATTATTGTTATCGGAAAAACTCTTACGCACCGGTCTGTTCGAAGATATATCTTTGAAAGCGTTAACAGTTAAAAAACTACCGACCCTTCATACAACGAAAATCAATATGAGAGTTTTATTATCCACAAAATTAAAATTCTGATAGCAATAAAAGTAAATGGAGCTCGTCAGCATGTTACGCTATTTGTAAATTATCTCAGATTAATGTTCATTACTTATCAGTAAAAGAAATAATGTTTTAATAGATAACATGTTCTTCTCTGTTCGTTATAAAGCTTCTATTAATCATAAATTGAAGGACATCACAAGTCTCAAGGCATTTTTCTATCTATGACTTAATGTTGCTGAGTTTTATTAGCACTGTTGCTCGAAGATACCACATATTTGAGGTAAAAATATAAAAGCTATGGCAAGAAAACGCGTTATTATCTCTTATAATGAACGACCTGTCACGACTTCAGATTATGCCCATATGATATCGAAAAAATTGTGACAAGCTATAATCAGAGGCTCCTTTCATTATCCTTTGGTGATGATGAGTATTATTATTATTATTATACTCTAGACTAATGATGTTAATTCTTAGACAAGAGAAATGAGAGCTCTAGCAATATAGGCTATCGGCTCATTGGTATTTTTTTATTTATTGGCTATCAAAAAATTCTACCGCAATGAGATTTATGTACTAATTTGCTAGAGGCGCTTCTTAACAATGCAGTCACAGTTGTGGCTTGGTGATGGATATAAATATTCGGTTTGCTTGCAATACTAACAACAAAATAGACTAAATCTTTCAAAGGTGGTAAACGTTTCTCAGGTCCGACTATTGAAATATATTGAAAATTCTTGCACGATATTGGAAATGGGGAAAACTAATCAAACCACACACGTACATAGAGTACAGCAAAACCTGAAAACATCTATGCTTTTTGGATGTTTTATTCACTACTAATAAACTACAACGGAGCCACAATAAAAATTTCCATAAAAATAGAAAAAACCACGCCCACACAATATCGGTAGTTTTTTCCTGATTTTTCTCTAAGACGAAGACGGTAAGTATAAAAGATTCGGCTACAGCCGAATGTAATTACTTGTTTAATCTCACTTTATGTTATTCATTCATTATACGCACTTTTGGATTTTTTTGTTTCCTCAGAGAATATGTGTACCTATCAAAGGATTGGGAAGAAATGCGTAGACTTTATTTGCAATATTAGAAGAACACTATTTACAAAGGAATTATTTACAGGAAATTATTTTTAATTTTAAGGCTCTTTTACGACTTCTTTCTTCGTATATCAATATTCTACTTAAAGAAAATCTTGTGCTTATAAATCTATTGAGAGTCACAAACTCTATAATCTCTTTCTGCTTCGGCTATTAATCCTCTAACTTGATGAATATTCCGGTACATTTTTGTTAAATGTTTTGAAAACTGTTTTCAATCTTTTCAATCATCATCAGCTACAAAAATTTAATGTCTACGGCAAGTAGGGCATTACAATTTTTAATTGCTTCTAGTGCTTCCGATGACATTTTAGGAAATTTTTTTTCTGTAGATTTCCATAGTTTTCACTCTTTTTTCATACGCTGTCCTTCTTCTACAAGTTATTTCCCGGTAGCGTGCCGTGCTTCAACACATGTAGGAGGCATTCGTTAAATGAATGGTCATAAAAAAAAGATGTGGTGGGATTTTCTTTAAGCTAATTAAAAACTATTTGAAAGTTTCCAATCAAGTCTGTCAATATTATTAAAATCCTACCCGTACTTCTCTTGCCAAGGGTATGGGAATTAAGTGATTATATTTTACTTCTAGGTTCAAATTAACGCTATCTAGAGTGACGTAACCTACGAAGATTCAACTTAAAGTAGAGAAATATTCAAGTTCTATTCAAAGAAATCTTATTAAAACAATTTTTATGTGTAAAAATTTATAAAAAGCCCCACAAGATTTTAACCTTAAGTATCCGAAGTTTATAAACAATTTAATGTGCAAGAGAGAGAGAGAGAGATGTTTACCAACATAGTACGACACTTTCCTTATTAAATTTATTCATTGTTCAAATATTTTATATTACATCTTGTTTTACACATATTTTTATGCTTATGATATTATATATAATAAACAATAAAAACTCCTACTTGGAAGATGTGTAGTATGAAAGTGATGCAAGTCTACTCAAAACTTCAATGCAAGTGTTAAAAAGAGCTCAACATAGAAAACATGAATATATTTTTTTATACCCAGCACGGAATGTGAGGAGTATATTCATTTTCTCATTTCGTTTGTAATGCCCAAAAGAAAACTGTAGAGATCCCACAATCGATCAACGTCAAATTTGGAATCGATTTAAGTATGTCCGTCTGCACGTGTGTGTAATGTCTATGGTATATATTATCTTGACCGCAAAAATGAAGCTACCGACCTCAAATGTGGCGGAAACAAGAAGAGGACTGAAAATACCTCGGTTTTTAGCAGCAAAAAAAATTGGGCTTTCTTTTCATAACTCACAAATCATACAGATCTATAAAAATATCCACAAATATTACGCTAGCTATCCCGTAGTTTCTATGCAAAATTAGAAAGGATCGACCACGCCCACTGAAAATACGTGTATTTTCTGTATATTTTGGTTAGTGCTCATAACCTACAAAATAAAAATTTTCATAGTATTCTATAAACATAAACAAAATCTGCTACGCTCACCTATTAGAATTTAATTCCTTCTACCTTTTGTTAGGATAAACGTGATTCGGCACGGCCCAATATAATACTCTTCCTTGTTATATATTAAGTGCGTATATATTTTTTATATATATAAAATTAATTAAATCTAACAAAAAAATCAGAAATTAAAACTTGCAAACTTAGGTTACTTTTTCAATATATATAAACAATTTCTATAGAGATATTCTAATACAACAATGAAGTCGTATAAAGTTTCTCATTTCTTTTGAAACATTTAGGAATAGGAGGAAAGAATTTAAATCAAAACATGTATTCTCAACAAGTAATAATGGTTTATAATTCTGAATTAGTTAGCGAACAACTATACCAGTATCTTATTAGATCTGCTTTCCAATTATTTTCCTGCTTAAATCACAACCATTTGACATAGCATAACATAATGACTGATTTTTCAAGCAAAAAGACAAAAAGCAGATATCTGCTCTTATATTATGCAAACTCCTTACATTTTGACTCGTCGTTGCTATATATATTCCTATGTGCCATGAATTCTTGTGGAAACGAATAAATGAATTCGTTATCTGACGCACATAACTCTCTCATGAGTAATAAACCGATAAGCTTGTGTTAAATTAAAATCAACATCTGCGCTAACAACTAAATCATAAATAAATAATTTATTTAAAACCGTAACAATACTGAATGCTCGGTAGAGCAATGGCATAGAAAAACTTACTAAGAATCATTTTGTATGAACTTTTTACACCCACCATTGAAGGTGAAGAGTATATTTCATTTTGTCATTTGGTTTGTAACTACCAAAAGGAAACTTCGGAGACTCCACAAAGTATATATATTCTTTATCAGCATCAAATTTAGAATCGATTTAAGTATGTTCGTCTGCCCACCTGCCCGCCTGTGCAATGCCTGTGGTAAACATCCTCCTGGTCGTAAAAATGAAGATATCGGCTTCAAATTTGGCAGAAACATTGGAAGTTCTCTCACTGCCACGCCCCTCTGTTACAATTTAGTTTCTCCCCCTTTTTTAAGGTAAGAGTGGTGGATATAAAATATTAGGCGCAGCCGAATATACCTTTATTACTTGTTTTCTTTAATTATAATCTGAAGACAAACGGCCGATTGGTCTACGCACTATTGATATTAGAAAAAATATAGATTTTGTTTTAAAAGCTCCCTTAACATAAAATTAAAATTTTTCTTACCAGTTGTATAAAAAAAACCGAATTTTTTATACCGAAAATATGAATTTAGTGTATGAGAATAATGAAACATGTTATTACTCGAAACTTAGCACGTTCTCCTTCTTCTAATGAGGAAAATATTCCTATTAACAGCAATCGGTTCAATTTGAGTTGTATAACAAGTCAGAAATTTATATTCATCCGAATCGAATCTTTCATACTCACCACCTTTGTCTTAAAAAAAAATGGTGAAAGAAAGCTGAGTTTTAATAATTGGGTGTGGCTGATTTTTTCTACTTTTTTAATGAAATACCGTGGAAATCCCTATTGTGCAATTTATGAACAGTAAGCAAAGTGCACAGAAAACAGAAGGGTTTCCAGTTTATTTTATACTGTAGTCGTGTCCAGTGTCCGATTTAGCCCATTTTCGATATCAACGTAAATGCAAGAATATACATTCAATATTTGTGCTAAATTTGACATTTGCGAAGGGGAAAATGATTACAGCAAACATTATATAGATAGACAGACACACAACTTAACAGACAGACGGACGGATGTGCCTGGAATTCATTAAAATTATATACATTTTATGTCTTTGGAGCTTCCTCCTGGCCGTTGCAGTCTAATGTGGCAAAATCAAAGAAGCATTTTGTCGACCGTTTTAGACATGCGAAGCGTTGCCACTCGTTTAAAAGAAAGCAAGATATAAAAAATCATTTTCTCTTCATAGTCATACAGTCAAGTTATTCGTCAAAAATACGATCGATAAGCTAGATAAGGTTCCGTTGTTTACACTCACCATCGAAGAATGGGGAATATATTAATCTCATTCGTTCGTTTGCAACGTCTAGAAGGAAACTTCAGAGGTTCCATAAGATATATATAGTCTTGATCAGCATCAAATCTAAAATCGATTTAAGTGTGTCTCTTTGGCTGTCTCATCGTCTGCGCGCCTTTCCAATTGTCCGCCTGTGTAATGTCTGAGGTAAACTGGACGTAAAATAAAGATATCGACTTTGAATTTGGCAAAAACATTGAAAGTGCCTGGACTGAAAATGGCCCAAATCGGTAGAACGTCAAAGCCACAGTGCAGCGTAAACTGAGAACAGCTCTGTTTATAAGAGAAAAAAATTGGGCCTTTTGGTTATTACTCATAAACCAGAGAAGACATCTATAAAAATTTCTACATTTATTAAGCTAGCTATCCTCCAGTATCTGTACAAAAATTGGAAGGATCGACCACGCCCACTTGATATGATAGGGTATTTTAATTTAATTTTTTTGTGAAAACGTTTGTAACATTGAGAAGGAAGCTTTAGAGGCCTCATAAAGTATATATATTATTGATCAGTATAAAATTCGTCCGTCCGCACATCTGTGCACCAATTTGAATACTTACGGGTGTAATGTCTGCGCGAAATAAGATATCTGGATGAAATTTTGTAAAAACATTGAAAGTTTTCCCACGTAGGCAACGTAGGAAAATGGCCAAAATCGGACACAAGCTACGTTTGCAGTATACAATAAAGTAAGAATACAGCTGCTTTCTGGGTATTTTGTTCACTAGAGATGGGCTACATAATAAAATTTTCCATAGTATTCCATAGCAATGGAAAAAATCTGCCCCACATCTATAGAATTTAATGTATCTTTTACCTTTTTTGAGACAAAGGTGATGGGTACGAAAGATTCGGCTGACTATAATTTTCTTACTTGTTATTCGTTTATATATCTTTTTGAATGGATTGAAGATATAATAGGAATAATAAGGACATTAAACTTAATCTTTCTACAAATATATCTATATATTCGCTTTCATTCAATAGACTTATTGTGCTACATTTTTGTGTGCGGCATAAGAAGCCACCTATCAATTCCTTCGGATTGGATTAGGATGGAGTTTGTGGTTCCAAAGGCTTTTTAAAACTCTCTTAAGGGTTGTACAATTTTTGTCACCGCATTTTTATACAAATCATGAACATCACATTTCACATGAAGAAATTTCATTTCAATTAGCTTTTAAGGCCAACAGTCGTCAATTCCTTTGATTTTGTAATGCCAACTGCTAAAAAAGTAGCCACATTATGTGAAGACTGAAAGTTGTCTCTCGATTTAGGCTCACATGTCTTATGTTCATATATGAGGTTAGACCAGCTGTAATTAAGTGCTCGCAAAACGATAATCAGGCTCTTCCCGAAGAGCACATTAACGATATCATCTATAATTCAATTCCAACCAGCGCTAGTAACAGTTTTCCTTAATTGCATGATGTATGTTGTATTCACACGCAGTGAACAGTGTACTATAGGGTTTGGTGAACGTGTTGAATACATACTACTCGGAATATAGCTTTTAGGTATTTTTTTGTTTTTATGCTCATTCCATTGGCATTTGTTATGGGATTTCTTTGTTGAATTCCAGAAAAGTCATGAGTTTCACTAACACATATTTCGTAAATTGTGATTGCTGTGTACTTCCTTTTGGCTTTTCTAATACAGATCCCCATTCCTTTAGTATTTTCATATAGTCCGTGCTGTTACGAGGATTGGTAGGATTTCTTGCAGCTTGGTAGTTACGGGTTTTGACAGAGAAGGGTTCCATCCTAGTTTAGGTAAGAAAGAGCGGTCATCTAGCTAATTACTTCTGTCAACTTGGATTTATGATGGAAAAGTTTTCCAAAGATATGAAATACCAAATAATAAGCTCACTTTAGATAGATTAATTAATTATGTAAAGAATTGCTGCAACTTTGAACCATAATAGGAAAAGTGTTACTTTTTACCAATAGAAACATTAATGGAGTTCCAAGGAAAGGACAGAAAAATTAAGTTAGTGAAACTCAGATTCGACAGTATTCCAATAACAATTATAGCTGGATTTTCATTCCTTAAAACTTCCAAGCTGTTGGCTACGATAATATTTACTGCGCACAAACAGTGTGTGTAGCATTAAAACTCACCCGCCAGTACGACACTTTGTTTTCCATCAATAAAATCAGATACCAGTGCCTGTAGTTGTCTAGAGCAATTTTGAAGAGGTCGTAATAAGCACCTTAACTAAAATACAGTTTTTAGATTTAAAATTTTAAAATCATGAATGAAAATGTTAATAAATTGAAAAGGTATTTAAATTTAATTGTTTATTTTATTGTTTATTGTATATTAGAAATGAAAATCATTGATAAAAGTTCAATTATATATGTTATATATATTTTTATATTATATATTATATTTCTTATATATATATATATATTACTTTTTTAAATGTATTCTAATTATCCAATCACTAGGACTCGTTTCTTATTTCATATTTTGTTTATTTTTCACTTTTCATTATAATTCACATTCTTGCATTAAAATTATTTTATTTCATGTCTTTCATTATATTTTACTCCTATTACTACTAACTCTATATCTTGGTCTCCCTCTCGACAATAGACAGCCAGACGAAACGCACGCTGAAGAAAGATCTTAAATTCTCTTCGAAATCACGAATTCTTGGAATTCAATTCTCTAGCTTAGTAAATAAACTTAGTTGTAAAGTTTTGAATACACCTTGTCTTTTGAAAAAAATCATGGAAGTCCTATCCCAGGAAAACAAATTTTCTTGTAAACAGACCCTGGGATACGCGCGTCGGATTAAACATCTTGCTAATCACTTAGAACCATTGTTAAGTTTTCTCCAAAAATATTGAACTTTGCTTCATTTTTTTATCATTTTATGGTCCCACACAATGTAATGGGAAAATAAACACTATAAAGGATTTTTCTTGAGGGGATTGAAAAATCATATTTTCAATAGACGATACACAAAACTTAAAATAGGGAAATACATAATAACAAAAATATTTTTTTTTAGGTCAGCTCTACGATATGTACGGTCAACATATTTTGTCGAAGTGTCAAAGGAAAAACTTAAACAAAAAGAAAAACCTAAAAAATCTATACTCGGGGTCTTAAGAAACAAATTTTGCGAGCAATTGTTATCTTAAATACAATTAAAAAACCAAAAGGAAAAAGATAACGCAGCGGCTAAGATCTGATCAAGAAGACGTTAATATTAAAATCGATACAGTCAATTCTTCTTTTTCTCTAAACGCAACGACTTTAATGAATTTGTTTTTTAATTCTTTGGTGCAATAAGCTTACGTACAAAATTGGCTGAAATTCTTGTGCAATTACTTTATATAAATCCGTGGTATTTTCAATTTTGTTCCCATACATAATTTAAAATAATTGAAAGATCAAATGTATCAAAGATCGACGAGCAAAAGCCGGAATGTATGCGAGCACTACTCCATGCTTTTGAAAGTGAATTCAAGTTATATGTTACAACAAGTTTCCTATGGTTTTGTTTCCATTTAATTTTAAATGCTTATGCCAGGTTGCCTCTAATTTTTTACCCCTCTCTTTTTTTCTTAATTCACAGTAATCGAAAATGTAGTCACTATAATTGAAAACTAGTGACAATAGTATATGAACCCCAAAAATGTTGCTTTGAATAGATATATGTTTATTGTATTATTTATTGTATATTAGAAATGAAAATCGTTTTCAATCTAAAGTATGTTTTTTTAGTTACGGCGATTATTACGATCTGGCCTGTCAAATAACAAAAAACAACGTGAAACAATTAAACCTCACGAGTCCTAAAATTCGTCAATTGCATGTGATTGTCGATGAAGTAAATCCTCAAGGTCTTCTTCATTGCTTAGCTCCAAAAACGAATAAGACCTTAACCGAATTGGTGTTGTGCGGGGCACGTCCTATGGGACCATTATTCGGTGATCTGGTTCAATGTCTACCCAACTTGACTACCCTTGATTTGGACTGTGACGAAAGAATTACCGGTGAAGAAATGGAGTACGTCTTTCGTTATCTCATCAATTTGCGTCACCTCATTCTGGATCGGTGCGTCGGCGAAAACGACATTAAATATGTACCATCTAAAGCAAACATCAGTAATTTAGAACGACTTCAAATACTTGACTCATGTTGGTGTCCCATTAAAGTGTTACAAATTTCAAACTTAAATTTTGAATTTAGAGAATTAAAAACACTTCGGCTAACTAGTTGTCGAAAAGCTGATTCTGTGCTGAATGCTGTGGATTTTAAAAAGTATTTTCCTGCTCTTGAAAGACTATTGAGTGGTGATTTGCCTGACGATTTACATCGGTATTACGAAAATTTGTTTATCGATGCTTGGGAAACGCGTAAAAGTTTCCTTCGTTTGCGTCATTACAAACATCAAATGCTTTTCTAAAAGAATTGTTTAAACTACATATAAAGGCAAGAAATAAACAAAACTTAATTTGTAAAAAGTATATATTGGTTGGCGATAAATTTGTTAATAAACAACGCGTTTAGAGTGGTTTTACTTAGATTCATAGGCTGTGCAAAGAACTATTGTCGATTGTCAACTTGACGGTTGACGATTGAAAATCAAAATTATAACAAACTATGTCGAGCATTTACATCCTAATGATGAAAATTTTCATAAGTGATTTGTAACTCGAATTGTACAAGAAATTCTTTCCAATAAAGGATTAGTATGTTGATGATGTTCTTTTTCCGTAGCAAAGCGACTGATTGCCTCAAGGCCTACTTACTTCACATGAGCTTTGGATTCCGATTAGGGCTTGGAAAAGAAAGAAAGCCTACACAGATTCTACGAATGCTCGCAGCCGACTCATACAATTTACATTTAAAACAACATCCAGTTTCTGCAACATTTATTTATATATTTATTATTCCTCTTTTAATTCTGAATTTTGCGACTACAAAACATATTTAATAATATACTCTATTTATTCTTCCGATTGGTAGTTATTTTTAGTTATTATTTGTTTGCCAAGCCGTTGTTTATTGCAATAATTAATTCGAATTACTAGTGTTAATGACTTTAATGTTTTTTTTTGGTGCTAAGTAGGGTGAACTATGCATGCATATGTCGGCAAAATAAAATAATTTTTTAAATCGAAAAAGAAAAAATATATTGTTAAAACAGTTTCTTTTTACTTTTTAAAACTCTTTCCTTCCATATTAATGTAGCAGCTTCTAAGTTTATCTAATGCTAGCATAGATTTTCCTAGTTATTTCCCGAAACCTCTTCAATGAATCTCATTGCAGCTTCTTTCATTTGTGCAGCGTGTAATAAAACAGTCTAGTTTTATTACACCAGTTTGAGTTTAACGTAAACAGAATTTGGTTGAGCGCTCAGTGGGTCTTGCCCGCTTCCACGAATGCTCTGTAATATGTTTATATTTCTTAGCGACGTTTTGACCATTTGAAGTCATACAAACAAATCAAGGCAGGTTTCTGTTGTGAATGTGTGTGCATAGTTCAATTTCCCCTGTCGTTGTCGGAATAGTTCATACCACATGAAAGCATCATCATGTCATCATAAACTTCTTTTAAGAATCTAAACTTATTGGGTTAGTTGAACAAGCTTGAAGCAAAGTTTAGCTCTTAGCTCTTTATTGGTGTTTTTGGAGCGAGACGACAAAAGGTATTGTCTCTGCAAGCGCTATAAGTTGACAATTTATTGATTGATTCTAATGGAACTGATCTACAGCTTTAGCACGCTTTCAATAGATGATATTATAAAGATGACTAAGTTTCTATAAATTAGCAAGTTCCGCCGTTTTTCTAATATACTGTATATGTATCACATCGGTCAATAATTACAGTGACTGATATTGGTTTCTTAACAACAACAAAAAATTCATATTTCTAGAAAAGATCAACTTTCAAGTAGAATCCATCAAGAGTGATCTCGTATGATGAGTAAACATTGCTTTGTGAGTAGGAAAAATTCCATCGATATTAACCCATAGCATGATAAATGTAACTGTAACTCTTCTGTTTAAAAACGTACGATTATCGATTATGCTGAATGCATTGGATGCCAGAATACATAAAAGAAATCTTGAAAAATACCATCATTGAAAAGTGAAGTTGCAAGAATCTAACATCTTGAAGGCATGAAAATTTGGGCATGAAAAAGTTGTTTTCCGAATGGGCACCGCGTTTCCTCACAATGGGTCAAACGTATAACGTGCTCCTAGTCGATGGCAAAATTTCATAAATTAAGGTTTGAGTTACTGCCCCATTGATCTTATGTGACAGATCCTATGGTCCTATTGTTTGTGTGCAAATCTCAAAAGTATGTTCCAGGGTAAAAGATTTAGATAAAAAGAACACGTCGTGGCGTAGTGTATGTCGAGCATATTTTAAAGACTCGATAGATCGTTTTAAGAGAAAGATATACAGTCATTGTATCATTCTTAAAAGAAGATTGATAAAAAAAATTATAATTAAAGAAAAAAAAGAAATCCCAGAAATTATTGACCGCCGTGGTGCAGCGCAGTTCAAAATCTCTCTCTAATCTTAACTTTGCGCTGATACGTATGAATTTCAGAAATCCTTATCATGTTGTAGTCCACCGCTCATAAAATTTTTAGTGAATTGTTTATCATCAATTTTTGCAATAATTAGAAACTTTAATTATCTCGTTTTATAAACATTAAAAGATACTCAAACTGTGTTAGTTGATTTTTTATTTTGATCGTCAATGATGTGATACACAATTTTCATCATATTTTTAATAAGGTACAAAGTACATAGCCGCCAACTATGATGATTTGGGTTCTCTACGAGAGGCTGACATGTGTTCTCGTGGTCATGATGACTGCAAAGATGTAATAATGCCTGACGTAAAATTACATGATCTCTTTCCAATGTGGGTCCAAAAAAAAAATAAATAGAAATTATAGTCAAACCTTTTCGTTACATCTATGGCTACTATTTATTTAGCTAAGCAACTGTGAACAAAAATTTATTAATTGTTTGCAAGAGATCAATTCTCCCGCTTCAAATTCTGTGGGACATTTTTACTTTGTAGGTCGCAATAAATGTTTTCAATTTGGTCATCCAATTGTCGAATGCACTAAATATCAACAAGGGATTGTACGTAAACGTTGTGTAGTTTATAAGATAGACGCATATAAGTCGAAAATTTGGCAACTTTACGACATACCATTCTATACAAGTGTCGGCGAAGCCTTAAACAATTGAAATCTTAAAACGGATGGCAATAAAGTGAAAATGCCTTCTGCAACGAAAATCGCGGAATAATGTTAAGAAAATTAATAGAGGCAGTAAAGAGCAATTTAGAAGTCGTTTGTTTGCTATATTATCGTCTAGTCTATGTGTACTTATTTTGTATGACCGTAGTTTCGATCTATCCAAGAAAACAAATTTGATAAAAAATAGCCTTTTATTTGAATATATTCCACGCCATTCCTATTGTGAGAATAGTAGAACCCCTCAAAACAGCCATGAATTTCACTTCTGTATTGTTGGTAAGAAGAGAATAATTCAACTAAATTTGGCGAACAGCAGTTTTGAGGAATCGCTCTAGACTTTCAACTCCGATTTTGACGGTCGTGATGACATCTCTTTGCGGGAACCGTGACATTCTCTTTATGAAACAATACTTTGTCTCTCACCAGAAGTGGGAATTTTTCTCTGATTAAGTGATTATGAAAAGCAGCAACAATTTGGATTTACTAGCATGTGATAAGCAGTTCATAAAAAGTACAATGAGAATTGAATAAAAACTCTGCTAGGTCAAGTGCCGTAGGGCCTTGCACGATTGCCGATCATTATGCGGCATATATTGATGTGAAGGTCTTAAAGGATCAAGCAAAACATTCGAGGTTAAGCTTTTTTGTCTAGTGTAACAGGTAATTACAAATAGAATGAAATCCAGTTGTTAGTAATTAGATGAGAATAATAAAGAGAGAGAAAATAATAACAACGAGACCAAATGAGGTTAATAAACACAATGAAAAAGAGATATTGCAGGCTGTTTACACATATATTTGTTCTATTAAAACTTTTCCAAAGTCTAAGTATAAATTGTAGATTACGCCAACTACACCAAACTGGACCACAGAAATAGTGCAAAAACTATAAATCCAGCTATATACGTCATTAAGACGGATCGCAGTGTTAGTCATCTTATAAGTACGAATACACTCATTTAAAAGAGTGTCTGCTTAGTGCCGAAGAGGAAGGGATTGAAGAATGTTGGAAAACAATGCCTAGTGAAAACTCTGGTATTTCATGCATTAACAAAACCCAATTACTCGGACAAAAACGTAACAATAGAATTAAGAAAAATGTATCCACATGTGGTCGAATCAGCTATGATCGATTTGGCTCATTTTCAGTACCAACGTATGTGAGAGTACTTCCAATGTTTCTCCAAATTTTGTAACCGACAATGTTTACCACAAGCATTAAGCAGATAAACCACAATTGAGATGGACAGGCAGACAGACGGCCGGATACGTCTACGTCGATTTCGAATTTGATACTGAGCAAGCACTTTCTTCCGAAGCATCACGAGTTTCCGCAAAAATGCTTCATTATTCTATTATATCAAGTGGGTTTGGTCAATCATCTCTGTTCTGACACAGATATTACGGGATAGGTAATGAAATATTTGTGCAAATTTTTATAAATCTATCTTCGGTGGTTAGTGAGTAACGATCAAAAAACACCATTTTTTGTTCTCTTAAAAGCAGAAGTGTTCTCAGTTTACGGTGTACTATGGGTGTGTCTTTCGTGCAAGAACTTCCAATGCTTGTGCCAAATTTGGATCCGACACCCAGACGGACAGACGGACATGCTCAAGTCAATTCTAAATTTGATGCTGATAAAGAATATAATACTACCTAGAAGTTACAAACCAAATGACAAAAAGAATATATCCTTCACCTTCGGTTGTGGGTATAAAAAATGCATTTTATACGCTATCTATGACCCATTTTTTTACAACTATCACCGAAGAATCAACATCGAATTTAGATTCGATTTAAGCATGTCCCCTTGCCAGTCCATGTAATGTGATAGCCATTCTCTTGGTCGCAAACATTGCACAAGAAATGGTTATGACATTTCTTATAAATCAGCTGATCATATCGAATGTGTATAAAGTACAAAATATTCTATAAAGAATTAAAGAATTAAATAACTTTCTTTCGGCGTCATCAAACGCATGGAATTTTCTTCTTGCTAAAGCATTTCGGTCTTGTGGTCAATATAGATATTACGCCTTAGCTTGCTTATGAATTTTCCAGCCTGGCATTCTTAAAATAAATCCACGTTCATCCTCAGTAAAAGTGAGTGTCTATTGTAGTTTTATATGATTGTAAACCAACTGATAACATAAAATTTATAGCTGTAAATTGAATAAGGAATTAAGGAATCGAATCGTCTTTCTGCTAAAGCAATTCGGTGTTATGGTCGATATGAAAGGTGCACCTGGGCGTGCTCATGAATTTTCGAGCCTGGGAACGATAAAACTTACTTGTATCCTTAGCAATCAAACGATACAGAAATGATTTCTTTTTGCATCATTCAACATTTTCGTTTTTAGAAAAAATATTCATATGTTGCAATATGCGATTTGTTATTATCACTAATTCTTTTTGGCAGATGTCCAAGCTGTAGAAAAAGAAACAATTTCAGACATACGTGTCTCCTATATGTGGTGCTTTCCAACTGTTTTTCAAATCCGGATTTGATAATTACATGTGTGATATGCTAAAGGTAAAGTAAGTAATTCAATCAGATTAAACGGTCCGACGAATAGTTGTCAATTAAAAAGCACTTCTGTTGTGAAGAAAAAAAGTGTAAATTTCTTAAAAGCGATAAATAAACTAAGTTATTAATCGAATTTAAGAGTAAATAATTGTGTTGAATACAGCTCGAGAGTAATAATACAATGACAACTTAAATCCTCGACCTTAGTTTGAACACCGGCGATAACAATTTACATCACTACGATGCGGGTGATAAAAAGAACTAAAAGACATTTTGTAACAAAAAAAAGGTTTCCTCAAGAAAGATGTTTCAAATTCATTTATTCCATTTATTATAATAAAAATCTAATTCAACCCCTTTCTTCAAGATTTCTTAACAGACCGAGCAATCACGTAAGTCCTTTGGCAATATCTCTTTTAGATAAAACCAACAAAATGGGAAGATTGACAATCAATTGATTGGCATCACATTCATCTAATACAGGCATATTAAGATCTGTATATCATTTATATGAAGCAATAATGTTCCAGTTCGTTGACATACCTTTCTGCCTTTAGTTTTTTTAATTTACAGAAAAACCAGACGCGCAAATCCCAATTGAATGAAAAATGGCTAAATCGAAGGAATTGAATGGTAAACATATGTTGAAAATATATACTTTGAATATAATTCAAATAATGATTTCATTACTTATTATATTTTAAGAGGGCATTCAAACACTATGATTAGAAGGTAAAATATTTTACATTTAGAAATTAATTCTTTTTGTTTCTTAAATTATATTTTAAAGAACTTTGTTAATTTATATAATTTCTGTTTATTTAGTTAAACATCATACTTCTATTTTTCCCATTGAGGGACAATAAAATCTCCAATTTTCCTCAACCTTTCGTAACATTTAATTATTATCTTTCGGATGTAGATTGTAAATTAAATATATAGAAGAGAAAAACAAATTTCAACAAAATGTTTCGTTTTAGTTGAGAAAATGTAAGTAAGAAATATTTTTAAAAATTTCTATAATTTTTAAAATTTCAATTAATTCTTTACCAAATATTTTTCTTTATTTCAAGGAAATCGAGTTTATTAAAGTTACAAATTTTCCAGTAAAACTTTTTGTATGCATTTGAAGAAATTTTAAATCTTTTGTTTTTCACAGTTCACACAAAAATCACTTAAGAAATTTAAAGTTAAGTACAGAGTTTACTAATTTTGTTTTATATAATAAGTAATATAAAGTTTGTAACGAAAAGTTTGAAGAACTTTCCCTACGCAAACTAATGAAGTTAAGATACGACTCTGAAAACCAACAAAATACCAGCAACATAAAATGCCAAACATAAATTAAGAGAAAGTATCGCATTTAGCAGCTTTTATGCAGTTTTTATAGTTTGGAATATTCTCCCGAAGGCTATCAACGGAAATGTCTTAATAAAATCTTAAATGTTATTTATTTACTATTTAATATTACTATTTATTTATTTTTATTATTGATAGATACCCATGTGTATGTATATATAATACATATAAATATATTTAGAAAATTGATGGGAAATAGCTGCAAAGAGTGAGGACAGATTGTATGAACAAATCAAGTTGAGATTTATATATTATATATTGTTCCGTATTTTAATTTTAATTAAGGAATAATTTTATTTGTTAAATGTGATAGCGAAAGATATTCTTTTGGTGAAATGCAAGTGGCACATACATTAGGCTTGAAGGACTTCTTAAGAATATATTTTTCCAAATTTGCGGCCTATGTGAAGTTTAATTCCAGAAAAAACTACAAGTTTTGTTTTTAAATCCAAATAGTGAAAAATGCATTGGGAAATAGTGATAAAATTCGATCATGTTAGTTTTTTCTTTACTCGTCAAAAGAGTGAAAGGGTTCCTTCTTTCGCAGACGATAAGTTACGATTTGGAAACTAAACAATTATATGATTGAGGGGACTTGAAACATAAGATTCCTTAATTTCCTAATTGCAAGTTTTCTGTCTGTCAGGTGCAGATATAAAGTTACTATCTCGATACTTTATGCAATAGTAGAATCTATTTCGCTAAAGTGTACGATACCAAATTTTTGCGAACTTTGAATACGTCGTTCTCCGTGTCAAAAAACACTAAATATAGAATAGCACTGTGGAATCGTAACGCTCGATTAAAAAGAAATAGGCTACGATGGTCATGGCAAATTGTCACGATGAAGATTAGGCACAACATTAACGTCGGCAATACAGCCGAACATTCTGTCCTATTTGAGGGGATTAATCGACTGTAGCGTAGTATTCAAGCGAAATTATTAATAGTAAAAGCTGCCAACTGATATAATTGCAAATGGAAAATGCCCAAAGGTCGTGATACCGCGATTTATCATCATGAAGACGTTCGTTACCATATGAATTGATATATGCTAAATTTGTCACTACATTCGTCCAATAGGGCTGCCATTTTTAAGGCGCGCCCGGCGGGCCCCTGAAAATCAATTGTACTTCCCGTATCTAGCGATGGACGAAGTTTTGAATGCAACACTTATTGTCATTCTCTAGAAATAAATAGTTTTAAAAAAAAAAATAAAAAAGCAGATAAGGAATTATCCCTACACCAAGTAAAATTTGAGAGCTGAGTTGGATAGTTTGAAATCGAATCAAATTTTTATCATTTCTCTACAAATAAATTATTTTGAATACGTACCAATAATGAACCGAATTAAAATAATATTTTGTTACCAATACGTGCCTTACGTGCTTCAAATATTTAGAAAGAAATCATAACAACTAATGTTAGTTTAGAAATTGAACAATTTTTTCATTCATTTTTTTTATTCCCTTTTTCGCTAAGTATTTTCTAATGGCAAAGAAATGGAAATGTCTTTATAAACAGAAGAAAGTAAAACTACTTAGTTGAGATCCATACACAGCGTATCGTGGGAATCTTAACATGTTAACTTAGATTGGAATACACCTATTACTCTATGTTGGATGTTCTAATGGAATTGTCTCCACCTAGCTCTTGGCACCGTAACTTTCATAATTCACTTACACATAGACTTGGAGCAATTAGCCAAATGTCATGCCTCATTCGAGTGATTTCGCTTAAATGTCAATGTTGCTCTCAACGTTAATCTATCTTCCACATATCATCCTTTATAAACTAACAGCGCTGACAGCGAATTAAATGTATAATTCGCTTTTCAAACACTGCTCGAAAACTTAAGAATTTTAATATTCTAAAATTGAATAAACACGTTTAATTCAAAATTTCTCATCTACGAAATCGATGTTTGAACTTGACTAACACCAAACGAAAGAACTGCATTTTCAACGATAAGTCAAGGCAGACATTATAGGCAGTGCGTTTGTGCGTTGTTCCCCAAATATTTAATGCTTCGTATTTTGTACCCTAAAGCACACAATGATTGCAGCGGTAGCAAGCTACAAAATTATATGATTTGAAAAGATAAGCGTATGATTACATTTTTGTTACCTAAATATTGTTATAAAACTGTGTTTTTCTATTTGCGTTCAAATAAAGTCCATATCGCTAGATCGCGAAATCAATCATTTAATGGTTTTTACAATTATTTAAAGGAACTTATTTGTCTAATGCTTGGTTGACTCAAATATCATTATTCTATACTCATCGTACAATCCACGTACGACTATCAATGTGCAACTAAGCCTATTACTACTAACTCTTCTTAAGCGAAGTGCTCTGCTTATAAACCTTACGAATATTACAAACGCTATCTGCCATACTGCTATGCCTGCTAATTGCTCGCTGCTAGATTTTCGGCGTAGTTTCATTAATCCCATACCTGTTAGAAATCATGGGCATTTTTGTCAATCTTTGCTTTCACCGACAGGTGCAAATGCGCCATATTTTGACCACGACAGGTATCACATAAGAAGGCATTTTTCCTGTCGTAGATTTCGGTAAGTTTGCTGCAGGCGTATTTTACCAGTTTGCAATTTTCGTAACAATATTAATATTTACATATGTTGCTTGGAATATTAACCAAACGATTTAGTTTTGTTTTCATATGGACTCGCCCCCTCTCTCTCTCTCTCTCTGTGTGTGTGTGTATGTGTGTGTTTTGCACATGAAAATACAAAACATGTAGAAAGTTTAAATTGCAATCATTGTATAAAACGCTTAAGATTTTTTTCACCTTGACACAACAAATCAACTATTGTTGATTGCTGAATACCTTTAAGAAGAAGAAGAACAAAAACAAATAATAGGTTATGGCACTTTACAAATTTAAAACATTCTTTCATTAATGTTTCTGTTGTTTCCTTTTCATAAAATCTCTTGAAAAACGTAACCGTGATTTTTTTTCGATTTTGGAACTGATAGCAGAGGAATAGAGATGTCGTTATGAGAAAGAAAAGGACAAAAATGATCGTTAAAAGAGAAAAGTAGTTACCGCATTGGCGAGTAGGCAAAATCGTGCATGCTGATGAACAAGTCAATGTAAATAATTTTATAAAAGCTAAGCGCACGCAAACTCGAAGTAAAGACCTGGCAACGCCAGCCAAATCAGCAGCGTTGAGCGAATGCGTTTAGAAGCGGAACCCGACGACTTGTTTAAACAGTTTAAGGAGAAAGATGAAATCGTCCAGCAGATTCAATACATGCAAAATCTAAAGTGTTAAATATTCAAATAACAAGAACTTATCACAAATGCTTGTCAATGCTATGAAATGCAATCGAAAAGGGCTTATATTTAACAGGAAAATGAATCGATCGAAGAGGAAATTAAGAAAGTGCTACAAGGCTTGGAAAAATTGACTATCGTGTATAAGTAAAAGCGTCAGGAAGTGGACACCAAGAATAAGAACTTTAGTAACCTGGATAAAGAATTGCAGAAACAAGACTTGCTAAGCACTACTAGGACTACTCGAATTGCAACACCTAAGAGACTTATGGGAGTTCTCATCAGTTCAAAGCAATCACATTATGTCTAGGCAATTTATTTTTGGAAGTGTGGCAGGCTTTGATATCGAATGATTCGGTCGTTGATAAGAAAATGAATAGTGTACCTAATGCAAGTGACAGTGGTAAAGTTGCAAAGATTTTGCAAAGGTATAAAGGTATTTGTACATTAGCAAAATTAAAATTGAAATAAAAATTGTAACGGTTGTGTATAGCTGGGGTATGACTCAGGGCTCTCCAGAATAGTCCGTCCCAAGATAATTTGTTGAAGAAAATGATAAAACGGGACTTTCAATTTTGATTTCAGGTGTTATTTCTTCTTTATTCAATCTTTTTCGCCTTAATCTTAATAATTTAGTAGCGCATGCCACAGAAAAGGGCTGATAAGAGAAACTTGTGGGAAAAATTAACTTGAAAACGGAAAGAGGAAAGGAAAAACTTAGAGAAGGAAAAACCAACACAGTAGACTGGTCACGTGGATAATAATTATGCTGACTGTTGTGGATTTCTCGACTGGGTTTTTATAATGACGTGGGTCTTACGACTAGTTTACACAATGACGCGGGTTCTCGACGACGCGGTTTCTTGACTGATTTTACGCGAGTTCTCGATGACTCGGTTTCTGTAGAAGAACACGAGAATTATAACAACAGAAACGTTGGGTGAGTCTTTAAAACTATGGAGGAGGTTCAAGCTTACTCCTAGGAGAGTTTGAGTATAGAGCACTGGCAGTCTTCTCCGTGCTGATCTCTCAAGTGAGCACCCGAAAACCTCCACTTGATTCAAGGGAATCCTACGAGTGAAGGACTAGCAGTCTTCCCCACTCGGAGTATTCCCATGATCCGGTACTCGGTTGCCGACGACTCACCACAACGGCTGCTGTTTGTAAAAAGGAATGATTGTCAATTTTCGCTGGCCTTTTATACTTTTCCGTGGCTGCGCTGCTTTACAAAATCAGCAATATACATGTACATTATAATGGTAAGCATATACTAACACCGATGCATACATGTAGCGTATCATTCATTTTATGCATGGTTATGTGTATGTTTTGCCTTTTGTTAATTTAACTTAGAGAAACTGAGGATTAACGGTTCTAAATGCTAGTCGATTTTAACAAAAACAATGTATGTTAATAATTGAATACAGAAAAAATGCGTCTTAGGCAACTAACAATAACTAAATGTGTTTTATTAGAGGAAACTCGTAACGAGGCGAGCGCTTCGTTACAAAATATCTTCTAATAAGAAACTTTCAGAATATGAAGAAGGTTTTGACGAATATCGACGATCGTTTCAGGCGATAGGCTCCCACAAGGTTTTTGCACAAAATGATGAGAATAGCAGCTGTGACAATAAGAGACGTGCGCTAGAAGAGCAATTCAATCCATTGAACGAAGAATGCGCTAAACTGATGGCAGCTCAACACGAAAAAACCCAAAAAGCATTAAAAACTGAACAACCGCCAGCTATATTCGATTGGCAAATAGATAAATCGTGTCAAATTCACACCGAGTAAGAAATCAGTCTTGCCTGAAAACGTCGTTTATTCCAAAATAATTAAAAGAAAAAACCGGTAAGGAATTATTTCTTGTTATCATAAATTGCCTGTAAAGTTTGGTTGATGTGACTTGACTAGGACATAATTTGTGTTATTTTTATTTCGTATTATTATAGGTTTCATTAATTATTTTATGTACTTTCTTTTTCACTAAATCTTAAAAAAGTTAATGAAGCTTTGCTTGCTTTTTAAACAACAATAACAACAAACAGTAAAATGTTTTGCAATTACTTCAAATTATAATGAAAACCAAGCAGAATATCTATTATTTTATTGTTTAAAAAAAAGGTTGCGAACAGGAGCTCATTTTTAAGTCCACATGCAGCAGCACAGCTCGTATAAAAGTAAACAAGTGCGAGTATAATATTCGATAAATATGACTCATATAGCTTTGGTTTCTACATTAACTTCTTTTCTTTGTTTTCACTTTGAATACTCAATCAATGCGTTTCTAATATCCTTTAGTAATTAAACCAAAAACCAGTAAACTGATTATAGATTTCGAGGAAGAATACTTTGTCTGCTTTAAAAGTAAAATGGGTAAAATAAGTTAATATAACATATATGCGCACGTATTTCAAAGATGTTGAGCTATATTCAATCCTTGCTGCAAAATAAAGAATTTATTAATATTCAACAAGAAAAAGCAAATGTTTTCAGGAATAAAAGACAACGAATTTAGAGAAAAGAAGAACAAAATCCATGTAATACTTAATCTGTGTGGAGACGTCGTTGCTAAAACGTTTCGTTTTAATTATTTTATTCATTAAAGACAATATCTTCAAATAAAGAAGTATACATCCAAAAATTAGCACTAATTTGACGTCAAATAGTCCAGTTAGATAAATTAAAAAAATAATGTTGAAATAGCAAATCAACGAACTAAGTGTAAACTGGGAAGTACAGGTTTTATAAAAATGTTGTTAATAATTAGATAAAAAAAATAAAAATTAAATTATAGACTTTACACACACTTACTTACGACTAAAAAAAAAGTGGTTTAGCCTCTCAGTGAATGAATTGGGACCCTGATCCTGTATAAACTAGGATTGTTTTTAGAAAAATATTATTATGGTCGAAAGTATCAAGTTCACAAGCAACAGTGAATCTCAATGAATTTTTTTAAAATTAAAATATTTCATCATCATGGTTATGTGATTAATTATAAGCAGGTTTTCGGTCTAATTGAAACCAATCTAAACCGAAGTAGATTCTACGCTGTTCTCGTTCATTTACTTTAATAAAATGTTGGGTCGAAGAGATTAAACAAGGAGGAACTTCACACCAAAGGAAGCCTGTTAAATCGTAATGAAAAAATACAAATAAATACTATAAAAAAAATACAAACAACACACAAAAACCATAATCATTGACAATGTGGGTTATCAGATTAAATAGCACTTTGGAAAGCAAGAAAATTGGCATCTTCTTAATATGCATGCAACTTTTTTAACTATTTCTCTTCATTCTCATATGTTTTATAAAATTTCTTCTTTCTTTTCTTTCGAATTTTTATTATTTTCAATAAAACGCTTATTTACTGTCCAGGAACAAGAGAAAATGGAAATAATTGCTTAAAAGCTGACCTTTTTTTTTGTTTTACAGATCTTACATTAAAAGCTGGTAGGCACGTGTATGCGATCTGTAGTGTGTACGAGGAGAAACAATTTAAAACATGTACGAAAATTACGTTAATTCCAAGGCGAATACTTCAACTTTTCAACAATTCAACTTTTCAAGTCAGCGTAAGAAAGTTCGACTTGGCGGGCGGGACTGAGCTGGCATTGCGTGGTATTTACGTTAAATTCCAAATAAATATTTGTCAAAAAAAAAAAAATTTTTAGAGGCGTGGTTCCCGGCGCTACTCTCTCGCTCTCTCTACTTTTTCAATGTTGACCGATATAACAATTTTCAGTGAAGATTTCGTCATCAATCTTTGGCCCGATGTAGAGATGAAAAAATATGATTAAATCTCTCAGAACTTTAAACTCCTTGAGACAGAACGTGGGCCCTTTAGCAAGCTATGACATCTGGATTTTACAAACGACATGACAAATTTGTCACAATATTGTAGGGTCCGATATAAAAAGAATTGCAAAACTTAATACACGTATGGTTGAGCGCCATCATTTGTAACCTGCAAAGGAATCAAAGACAAATTAAGCGTTGTCCCCTACATATGCAAGCAAAACTATAGTTAATTTTATTATTCAAATTTAAAGACCATTCAAAACAAGCAAATGCATGGTTACATAAAGTTATAAGTTCATATATGATACCCTCTATTAAATGTAAATATCCTTCTGTAAGTGTAAATGTGTATTCATATACACACACAATTATTTTCATTTTATATTATTTTCGTAACGTCAGCAAAAGTAAAAAAGTCAAACAATTTTTGCATTTAATTTTACATAAAAGTTTCTTAGGGATTTTAATATATACGCGCGTTAACACAAACTCGGGGACATAATGCCATCATCCTCCACCACTAACATTTAATATCCGAACATAAGTAGAGCGTGTCTTCCTGACCGTATAACTAGTAAACTTTGGTTAGTTTTTTTTTTCTTCGAAAGCAATGATTCCCTGATGTAAAGCAGATTTCCTCTTGTATATAAAACACTTGAATGCAAGTATGTAAGCAAACACACATTTACACTTCCACGTACGTCTATGTGAGTGTATTATGTATTCTGGTTGTTTGCTTGGTCGCTGTTACAATTCGTGTTGTGCACTTACAAAGAATCTGCCGCAACAGCGTGTTGACATCAAAACGACCTTATTGTTCACATTTTCAATATCTTGAACATTATTTTCATTTAATTTTTATATGCAAGTTTGCTATCCATACGCACACACATACTGACATCGGCATACACACCCACGCACCTACGCTCATCAATGTGCTATAATAACCATTACGACAATGATAATGATGATGATGATGTTAGTAATGATGATGATAATGATGATGATGTTGATGAAGATGATGATGATGTTGATGCTGTTGATGATATTTTCTTTGACTTGTTTTAACCCGAAGGGAAGATGAAGAAGAACAAAACCTATTTGGTGGCGTCATCAAGGTTTTTGTCCTCATTCCAGACACATCGTCTTATCCATATACTAGCATGTATGTATGCATGTGCGTATATGCGATTTAGTTTTGCATTCATGCCAGGCGGTGTTGGCGATAATTGTATTGGTACACATTTTTGTGCAACATTTCCTTTTTCTGTTTTTTCTTCCTTCTTTCTTACTACATTCTTTGTGCATTCTGAACATCTGAAGTACTTCCAATTCATTCTATGACTTCACTTTTGTACAAATTGAAATGTTTACATTAAAAATTTTATTACCGCAGCTTTTTAGTTTCTTCTATAGAAAGATGTATTAATTCCTTTATTCCATACGTAACGTACGTCTAAATACGATAATTAGTTACGATCCCTGAAAATATATGAGTTCTGTGTCAAGAAGCGATTTACGAACTTTTTTACTACAAAAAAAGAGGCAGCAAAATATTATAATTCAAGGAGAGCAATTATGCACTGAAGGCATAGGAAAGAAAGAGGTTTTTCATGCGTGCTCTTTGAATAAAACTAAACTTTTGTTGCGCTATCAGAAAACTATCGATTATATACTCGCGAAAAAACTGTTTAACTTATAGTCGAGCTCTCTGAAGCCACCAGATCCTTTCTTATATTATGTTATAAGCTTTTATTTAACTTGTTTTCGTGTCAGAATGGCAGCACTTTCTTTTTAAATCGGAATTTCGGGCAGTTCCGAATTTTCGTTCACGGCGAAATTTTGTATGCACCTTTAGCTACGATGACAACACAATAAGCAAAAAAATTTTAGAAAAGTTAAAAATAGTGGTCGCTTTTTAATTAATATGATATAAGGGGAGTGGTCGTAGAAGTATTCTGATTCAAACCATTTTCGATAGTTTGTCTCTGGGTCAAAGCATGTCAGTGTTGTAGATATTCGTCAGACAGACAGGCAGATAAGCTTAAATCGATCCAGAAAATGGTTCTGGATCGATATAATCAAAGATGGGTCCATTGATAGTACCACTGGGTATTACATACATCCGTACAAACTTAATATACACCGTAGCATGAACGGAAGTTTATAAAAAGGTCGTAGGATATAAAAAGGGAAACAAAAATTATAAAATAAATTACATAAAAAATTTTCTTTTATAATAAGATTCGATTTATGATAAATAAGGTATATTATAAACAAACCGCTTTTATGTGACTATACAAAAACGTACAAGACGCAATATCTCTTCTAAAAACACAAAACAAAAAGCCGGCCGCAGCGACTGAAAAATTGAATTTTTTGCAAATAAAAATCTTCAAGGCCTCAAAATTTTATATATTTAAATAACAGTGACTGGAAAAAAAATTTATGTTGTAGTTTTTAGTTCACTTAAATAAAAACTTATTTTAAAGAAATGTTCTTATATAATTTATCTCCTTGTTCTTAATATCGCACATTTCTTATTACTTTTATTCAACCAACATTTACTGTCTTCCTTTCTTTCCTCTTTTTCTAGCAAGTGGGATCGCTATGTATACTCGGACTCTGCGGTGCTCACTAGACACCTAGTCCCGTTTCACGCAATTGACCGATAGAAGCAGGGACAGGTCTCGCTCTGTCTAATGAGAAAATAATACCCAGGTGCATAACATGGACTGATTCGATCTACCGTAACTTTAACTGCAGCTTTTCTATCTCCAAAGACTTTTCTTTGCTCACTTTTCTTTCAGCCTGACTGCGAAAACGAACCATTACAGCAACTCAGTGGTGATTTGGGGGGTTGGCCCAAATAACAGGAAGAAGCTTGTGTTTAGATGGGCCTCGCTCATAACGTGTGGCCAATACGTTCTGATACCCCAAGGGCGATGAGTGGCGCTTGCCGACTCCATCATAGAGCAAGCCTACGCGACAAGAATGTTAATCTTCTCGAGATATCTGTCTTTATCTTAAGCGTTGTAGAAAAAAAAAAAATTATGTGTAAGTTTACGTGGATACTTAGAACACAAAACATTAAAAGCATAACATGTACACTCTCAAATAATATATGAAATCTAGACTGGTCTACTAACAAAATGTAAACATTTTTAAGCATGATTTCATTAGCCAAATTTTGACTCTCAACTGCAGATCACTCCTACTTTTCTTAAGAATCCTTATAGACTAGATCTCAAAAAATAGACCGACTTGTTCAAATTTAGTCCAGCTCATTTTCATATCAGGTTACGGGTCAGGACTCATTTACTTCGTAAAATATTAAAAATTAGGTTTTTTTTTTACCATATAAAGGATGATGATTTCACAAGAAAAGTTTTATGGCAAATGCTTCAAAAAATGATCCCATCCGATACAAATTTTTCACAATTTATTTATATGCTAAAATACTAATTCTTACTCATTTTTGTCGAACAATATTAGAAATAGCAATTTTCCATATACAAACGACACTTTTCAAATAGGGCATTGTATGGGGAATGGTCGTAGAGTTCGTGGACCAAAACACATCAGTATACTGAATTTCATCGAAAATTATAACCTGCAGGTTGAATACAAGATTACATCCGCAGACAAGCTTAAATCGATTTAGAAAAGGATTCTGAAATAATCGATATAATAAAAGGTAGATCCATTTTAAGTCCTTCTTATGTGCGCAGAAACCGAATACATCTTGTGCCACAAGTGATTTTATTTAAAATATATCACTGGATATTGAAATTGCAAATAATCTTTAACATAATTTAGCTGAAAATAACATTTGAAATCAATGACACGCTGAAGCACACTTATCCAAAGTGCACTACGATACTTAACATTCCACATTCGGAAACGAACAGATACGAAAATCACATTTACCAGCCTAAAGAAGGTAAGATGTGTTTAATTAAAATTGCTAATCATTGTTAAAACATCATGAAGAGCGTTGCATGGAGCACTTGCAGATGATGTTTGGTATTTTAGGCAAACTTCAGTAATTACAACAAACAGAAAGTTATGCAAGCCTGAGTAACGAAATTTACTTTGAACAAAAATATATGAGAATAATTTTTTTCACCAAAATTTCTACACCGACTTTTATACACTCTACGTTGAGTATATATATATAACATATCAAGGCAGCGATTCCCGCCAATGAATCAATATCGCAATAGCTAAACGCATATATGAACATATAATGAAAAAATTATTTCAAAAACAACTTCGCGTGCACTAAAGACAGCGTCATATATGTAAAATGAAATGAAAAGATGTATGAATATTATGCATATCTCAGCATAAACAACTACAATCTTTTCAAACGTTTTTTAAGATATTTTTTAAAAAATAAATTAAAGACACCGTGGCTCTCTCAGAGCAATTCCCGATCATTTCTCCCGATTCGTTTTTCTGTTATCCCACCAAAAATTTTCGAAATAAATCTTGTTTGCTAGAGTTATCAAAATTCTCGTAACGAAATGCGCGTATATAAAGCTGAGGTAAACCACATGAAGAACATTTAACTGGTTGTAGATTTACGCTTCAATTTCCTATCTACACGCAGGTGCCGAATGTCTATATCAACTTCCCAGGGTTTATATAAGTTAGACAAAATGTTATGCATTCCTCCTAAAACTATATTTCTTATATATTTACATAGAGATAAATATTGTGTGTTCAATGAGGAATCAAGTTCATTCATTTGATTTTACAATAAACCTGATTGCACTTAACTTCTCTAACTAATAATTTATTTTCATCGATCGTTTCAAATGCTCTTCTAAGATCTACGATTATTGTAATCAAAGTTTTTTTTATTCATTAATACAACATTAACAGCTGTTTCACCTGAAGGTTTGCATCTGAATCTAGATTATTGACGAATTATAACGTTTCCTTTTTCAATCTAGGTAACCAATTGATATTTTACCGTAAATTGAAAAATTTTCTTATGATCCGAATGTATTTTTCTTGTACTGTTTTATTGAAAGCTCCACATCTCGATTGCGTCGCCTATTTGCATACTTTCTTTACTAATTGTATTTTTAAAGTTGTGCACTAAATTCATTATACACGGTGTTATCCATTTTATTGTTCCGAACGCAAATGTAAATACAACATACTTTTGATCGCCTACAACTTGAAGAATATTCGTTTTCAAAGCCTCAAAATTTTGATTATTGTTCGCATACACCCGTTCTTTTATGTAACTGTATAAAAAGAAGTCCAACAATGAGAAATCGCCCGATCTTGGTGGCCAACTCACATCACCAAAACGGGAAAACACGTCCCGCAAATTTCTTGGACAACAATATCAAAACGGAACATGTAGTATGTCACCGATTATGGTCGATTTTTTCTATTTTTATGGAATAACATCGAAATTTTTATGGTATAGTCCGAGAACAGTGAGCAAAGTATCCAGAAAACACAAGTTTCCAGCTTATTTTATACTATGGACGTGGCCTGTGACGTCCATTTTCAATTCCAACGTCTGTGAAAGAAGTTTAAACTTGATTTCCAAATTTTATCCAAACATATTAACATTTGCAGCCGGGACAATGGTTACCGCAGACATCACACAACCGAGCAGACAAACTAATGCACGGATACGTCAAGGCGGATTTCGAATTTGATACTGATCAAGAATATAGGGATTGCTGAAGTTTCTCTTATAATTTTTCATTTTAATCATTTAATTTAATCATTTTCATGAAGAAATTAAATTGGAATGCTCCATTATATTGAACGAGCTTGATCGATCGTTTTCATTTTGTTACAGATCCCTAGAAAATAGCTGGGTCAATAAACGTAAAATTTTTTATAGATCTGTTATATGTCTGCTATGAGTTTATGAGTAATAAGCAAAACATTCAACTTTTTTATTTAAAAGCAGAGATGTTTTCAATTAGCGATGTTTTGCGGATGCGTCCTTTGACCGTTTTGCCAAGATTTCGATAAAAGATATCGTGCAAGAACTTCAGATGTTTCTACCAATTCTGAAGTCGACATTCTCATTTTTGTTACCAGGAGAATGTTTACCACAGTCATTTCACAGACGGACACACTTACATGCTTGAATAGATTTTAAATTTTTTTTAAATTCTGGGTGTTACAAATAAACTGACGAATTCATTATGTCCCCATCCTTCGGCGATGGATATAAAAATCTTTAAAAACTGAGAAAAAAGCCCTTATTCTTCTATCCTTGCTAAAATACAAAAGTGAAAAAAATATGCGTCGGACAACCACTAGAAATTCCAGAGGCTTTTAATAATTTTAAATATAAAACTCATAAGAAACTATTCCTTGTATGATATCACATAAAATCTCGCGATTTATTCGATTCATCTTTCAGGTAAAAAAAAAAAAGATGAAATGAATAAATAACGCTTTGAATGAGTTACATATAAATAACATGGAAAATTGACACGAATATTCTCAAAAATTATACATCAATCATCCCAAAAATTCATTCGAATATTAAAATTCTCATTTACTCGTCCACAGGGTTGCAAATATTTAGTATCTTACGCGCGCGTAACAAAGAACAATTTTTAAGTATGATTCTGATAATATATTTGCTTAGAAGTCTTCTCTGCTATTACTGAATAAAACTCAATTACCTATAGATGTAATACATGTGTACCTCGTTTGTCTAATGAAATGTGAATAACTCGCCCCTATTTTGCGAAGCTCCTTGCTTAGGCGACCATTTCAAAGAAAAAAGAAAATTCTGCAAAAAATTGAAGAGTAAACAACTGTCTGGCAACAAATCATATAAATGTACAAAACATTGAATCATTGATTGCAAAAGTAGGCCGTTGCAGTGCAATGCATGAACGAACATGCTTCCATTTAATAAAACAGTAAAAAAGAAAAAACAACAAAAAAAACGCTTTTCTTTAAAATCAATGAAGCGAAAGCGAGTATGAAAGTTTTAAGCAAAATAAAGTTCGAAATAAACAAAACAGGAAATTTCTCTCATTTAAAATTTTAAAGTTATAAAATATACATAAAATTTGTTGCAGTGACGTAAATAAAAAATTTACTCTGATAGCTCGAAGGCATGAATACTAACTGTGAACCGCATGATCGGAATATAGAAATATTTAGTTGTTTGGATATATTGTTCTTCAAAGAGTAACATGAGGTCGTGGAGCTTTTGATAAAAGTAAAGTTTTCTAATCTAAATCATAATAGAACATGACCCATTCCTCTTTTCATTTACATTTAGGCGACGAGGACTTCCATCACAATCTTGCCATTCATAGTTCTCGTTCACATGCCATGCCTACAGTGTAGGCTGAAAGCCGGTCTGTTTTCCATGTTATTCCATGGCTGGTTGTGTTCCACAGTATTTGATAAAAATAAAAAAAAATTGCCACGCCCACCTATTATAATCTAGTTTCCCCCCCCC